>VDFB02364156.1:385507-436007 GCA_007258455.2 Sequoia sempervirens | reverse complement strand
TGAACCACCAAGGCGGGATCTAAGCCTGGCATGTCTGAATATGACCAAGCGAAGTTAACAATTCCCTCCCGGAGTAGCTGCGCAAAGATTGGAAACTCTTGTTCGGAGAGTGACTTGGCTACATAGGTGATCTTAGGATTTTCAGTAGTTCCCAAATTAATCTCTTGCGTCTCCTCAATCAGAATAGATGATCTAGTAGATAGCTGGGTTCCCATAAGGGGAAGATGAACATCTTCATCTTCTGGCGCCTCTTTGAGGTTTTCGCCGTCAGATGCGTCCTTTATTTTTACTTTTTCTAGGTCACAAAGTGCCTCAGGGAGGTTTTCACTAGATGACCGCTTGTTATTCTTTTTATTCTCACTTTTGCGACTGGAGTGTTCATCCTCCCCCAATCCCATGAGGTTGACATAGGTATCCGCAGACATAGTGACAGGCGTGCTAGTTCGTAGGTCCCAATCAATGAGCTCAGGATGGCAAAGGGATAGGCTAATGGTGCAGACGGATAGGCATTCAAACATGGAGGATAGGTCGACGTGATCGACGTCATCGTACGCACGTATGATGGATTCTTCCTCGGGTATGTCTCCCAATAAGCCGTCGTCCACAACTACACTATTGGAGGCATTAGACAATGTTTCAGGGCCCTTTTGCTTTCTGTCATACCCAATGCCCACATTCTTTGGTAACAGACATGTATCAATGGGTTGTAATCGCCCTTGTTCTTGCTTTCCTAGGCCTTTGCCTTGATAGTTATGCTTCTCCACGAACTTTGTCGGCCAGGGGTACTTTTCTTGGAAGTATTCCCTGAGAGGAGTTTCTGGCTGAGGCTCTTCTCGGTAAACCCATTGGCTTATGTCTTCTTCGGGCGCATCTGTCTTGATACTTGGGGATACAAAGGTGGTGGTAGGGATATTCGTGCCACTGAAGGTGACAGTCTTGTCTTCCTTTGGGGTAGCATGGGAAGGTTGACCGTACTCGTGCGGCGATGGTGGCATGGTCGCCACATTAAGAGAAGTGTGCATTTCGTACTCGCCACACCCTTTGTCAATGATCTGGACTTTTGTGAACGTAGGCTCAATGGGGGAGGGTGGAGTGGTTTTTGCAGTGGATTGTGGATGAACGGGTGATGATTGGGATGCCCCCATTTCAACCCCAGGACAATAATGTAGATGGGGAAATGATGCTTCTAGAGCACGGCAATATTCGAATGGTTGGGGGTCGGCATAGATGGTGACCTCCTGTCCATCGACTGGGAATTTGAGGCATTGATGGTAGGTGGAGGGTACGGCTTGCATAGCATGGAGCCATGGTCGGCCGAGTAGGAGGTTATATGGTAAGTCCAGATCAAGGACATGACAAGTGATGTATCGAACCACCGGTCCAACTTGGACAGGAAGATTAATGATCCCTTCTGAATTCCTTTCTGCATTGTCATAAGCCTTGATTGTAATAATTTGGTTGCTTAAGTCTGCTTGGGTGTACCCCACCTGTTTTATGAATTTTAAAGTGCACAAGTTGAGGGCAGAGCCATTATCTACCAAGACCCTTTTTACTTTATGTCGAGCAACCACGACTTCAATATGTAAGGGACGATTGTGATTGGCGTCAATGTTGGGCATATCATTGTGGCTGAAGTGTAGTTGGTGGGATGAATCCAGGTGTCCTACCAAGGCTTGGAACTGTGTAGGATCCATATTATTAGGCACATGAGTTTCCTGTAGAGCTCTATTGAGGATTTCTTGATACACAGGGGAAGACTTGAGTAAATCCAAAATGGAGATATGTGCAGGGGTCTTTCCCAGGTGATCAAGGATATTGTACTAGGAAGTTACAGGAGTAGGTTGAGCGGGTGCGGAGGCTGCAGGAACGGTGATACGGGCCCGTCGTGTGGTAACAGCACATTGGGGGTCTTTAGCTTTAACGTGTATCATGGATACACGAGGTTCTACCTGCTCAATGTAATGAATAACACCCTCGTAATTGAGGGGTACACTCTTGTAGCTCACGTTATTTGTGCTATTATTTTGAGGGTTAGTATTGGAAGTGCTCGGGCCTTGGTTATGATTTGGGAAGGCGTTTTGATAGATCTGTAATTGAGCGTTGGATGACGGAGCCTGACTAGGATCAACCTTGATGTCACCTCGATCTATGAGATCCTGGACGTAGTTTTTGAGACCCTGACATTTATTCAAAGAGTGTCCTTTGATTTTGTGGAACTCACAATATTCATTTTCCCTAAACCATGCGGGCTTAGGTTTGGATTCATCAAACGGCTTGGTGACAGGATACGTGATCGGGTAGCTAATTTGCAACAGTTTGTTGAAGACAACACTCAAGGGTTCTCCTAGTTGAGCATATTGGCGTTTATTGTTCCCTTGGTTATTTTGATTGGACTGTTGGGGAGGACGGGGCGTCCCTTGCGGTACAGATATGGCATTAGGCATGGATTGCTATTGTTTCTGAGATGTGTTGGCTATGTGGACGTGTTTAGTGTCAGTGACACCATCATTCACTGCATTCTTGTTCTTGTTCCAAAAACATGGCTTGTCATTGAAAGACCTTTCCCTATCTTGGTTATATATTTTGATGTGCCCTTTAGCAATAAGGGCACGCTCAAGGATGGGTCCTTTCTCCACTACCTCCGCGAAAGTGGTGACACAATGTAATCGGAAGTTGTGGGCCATGTCAGGATGGGAGTTCTCCACAAAAAGGGTGACCATGTCCTTTTCTTTCAAAGGGGTTTTCATTCGGCTGGCTAGGGCACGCCACCTCTGAAGGTAGCTAGTGAAAGTTTCCCCTTCACGTTGTTTTTCTTTGAGAAGATCCAGGGTATCAGTATCCTTCTCCAAGTTGAAGGAGAAGTAGGAGACAAACCTTTCTGACAAGTCCGCAAAAGATTTTATAGATCCCTTGTCGAGGGTCATGAACCACCCTAGTGCGTCGCTTCCCAGACTTCGGGGGAACAGTCGCAAGAGATAGTTGTCATTGTGGATTACTTCTTGACACTGGGAGTAAAACTCCCGCAGGTGAGCCTTTGGATCTTTGTTCCCCTTATACTTGTCAAATTTTGGTATCTCAAAATGTTTGGGGAAGGGAATCAATGAGATGGAGGGATCATACGGATAGGGGCATATATCTTCGAACTTGAACGATTGTTTGCTAGTCCCTGCCTGGAGATCCTTCAGTGCGGCTTTGATTTCCAGGATGTCTGCATTGGCTGGTGTGTTGGATGGATATTGATGATATGATGATTGTGGATTCTGGGAGGATGTTTGGAGATGGGTGTATGGATGAGGAGGCGTCACATCCTGCTGATATGCCAAGGGACCTTGTTGATAAAGAGGTTGCTGTTGCGAAGGAGGATATGGATTGGCTGGGTAGTTGTGGGTGGCGTACTGTTGGGAAGTGTGGAGAAAGTGTTGTTGATTAGCTTGCGGATATTGGGGGTGTTGATATGACTGTTGCGATGCCCCATAGGAGGGTTGTTGTGGATATTGTTGCTGGTTGTAATAGTTGTAATGATGGGGCGCTTGTTGATATTGTTGTTGATGCACAGTTGGCGGCTGTGGTTGGCGAGACGGGATGTTATGTGATGGTTGTGCTTGCGGGCGTAAGATGGATGCAAGGAATGGAGATATGGTGGGGGCTAAAGGCCGGGGTTGATTTCCTTGTGGTTGATGTTGTGGCGGTTGTGCTGAGAATAGGGGATTGACCAACGGTTGTTGTTGAAGTGGAGGTGCGATTGATATGTTGTGCGAGGGAGGTTGTTGAGCACTAGTGGGAGCGTACGATGATGATGGAGGGATGTTAGATTGGGGCGGCTGTTGAGCTATGAATGACGATGGAGGAATGTTGGATTGGGCTGGTTGTTGGGGCATGAACGACGACGGAGGAATGTTGGATTGGGCTGGTGGTGGAGGATTGAATGACGATGGAGGAGGGACGTTGGATTGGGCCGATGGTGGAGGATTGAATGACGATGGAGGAGGGACGTTGGATTGGGCCGATGGTGGAGGATTGAATGATGAGGGTGGAGGATTGGTTGCTCCTTGAGGCGGATGCAAAGAAGCGAAAGGGTTGCCCCCAGTGTTGACAGGAGGCGGGTTCGAAAGGGGCGGTGCCGGTAGCATTAATGGTTGTGGTTGCGGGATGTTTTGCGGCATGCCATAGGCATAGGGATCATTGGGATCAATGGTTTGAGGTGCTCCCGTGATCGAGATGGTGGGATGTGTGGGATTTCCAACGGGATACAGGACTGCGTTGCCGAATTCGGGTTGATGCCAACCTTCTATGGGGGCATACGAGCTACTAGGGATGTCATGTGAGCCTTGGGGTACGTTGGATGTTGAGGTGCCATACTTGGATAAGTCGACACCTGACGGTAGCTTGACACCCTTGTCAATCAAGTGAGCCAAGATTTTGTCCCCATGTCTTTCGAAGAGGCGTTCTGTCATTTGTGCATTGACAGGGTTGCTAAAGTGTTCTTCGAACGTGAGCTCGGGTTGATCGGCCATGTTTTCCTCCCCAGGGGGTGATGTGTTTTGACCATCCACATTGGATTGCGATGAGGTGCCGTTGTGGGGATCGTGAGGGATATTAGCACCATAGTTAGGATCGGGTGTGACGTTGACCGTGTTGATGGGATTTTGAGGGTTGTTCGATTGGGCATTTAGGGCTTGTTGGTCGGCCATTTTCTTTGCTTGTGATCGAGTTTGAACGGGCATGCAAGATGATGAAGATCAAGATTGATTCGATTTTGATGGGATATTAGTGGATGACGATTGATTAGGTCGATGTGGATTGCTGTGATGGGATCGGATTGGATTGATCGATAGATGTTGGATTTACCTGGATGTCGGGTTTTGATCCGAATAGGTTTGATGGTGTAGGGATCGGATTAATCTGATGATTAGGGTTGGATTGATGATAAGTATGACGAAGACCGAGATCCACAACCGGGTTTGAGAGGGATCCTTGGTAACACTAGGTATTGATTGAGAGGTGGATGTATGATAACGACACCGAATCCAACTTGAGATAGAAGCGATTGATTGGGCCGAAAAGGATAACTGACTTAAGACGGATAGCGATCCTAAGCCAGCTATGATGATTGCGATTAGGGATAAATACCTAGGTCAACTTGGATGGCAACTCCAACGAGGTTTATATGGAACAACGGGGATCGGAGATGAAAAATGGAATTAGGATGAATGGGTAGCGTCTTAGGGGAGACGTATGGCTCTCGAGACAAGCAGAAGAGTGTTCGGAATAAATGACCTTTAAAATGAAGGGATGGAGGCTCGAAATGGACGTTCAAAAGCTTATTTCGGATGCTAAATGGTCGTATCGATGGTCAAAATAGAGGGACAATGCATGTAAAGTGATGATATAGGGTGATCAAAGGACAGGTCCGCCACTGCACTAGGACAGGTCCGCCACTGGACTGGGACAGGTCCGCCACTGAATTAGGACAGGTCCGCCACTGGACTTAGGACAAGCCCGCCACTGAAATGGGATAGGTCCGCCACTGCACTAAGACAGGCCCGCCACTGCACTGGGACAGGTCCGCCAATGCACCAGGACAAGCCCGCCACTGCACTGGGACAAGTTTGCTAAAGGATAAGGTCAAGTCCGCCAAAGGATGAGTTCAAGGTTGATGTTTTGATGGATGGCAAAGGCAAAGGACCCAAAGTGTAGCAATCATAAAAAGACTTGGCCAAACTGACAATCACTGGTTTTTGCACAAGAAAGACAGTTCAAACAGCACAACCCTAAAATTTAGTAGAAAGGGGTATGGTCAACAAAGTCTTCTATTCTAGGATGCACATGGTTTCTAAGGAGTCCTCGATATACACCCGGTACGTGAGGCCCAAACCGTGAACACCAACCCGTTACAAGCGTGAGTCGGGAACCTTAGCGAGATACTAAAGGCTCGGACCAACTCTTCACGTCATCCTGACGCTTCGCCAATTACAACGTGGTTGGATTGAGGTACAGCTTTCGCTCTCCCCCCTTTATATACCCCGCCGGTACGCGTGGTTGGAATCGTCCCTTGGGGTGATGAAATCCCCAAGCAGGTCCCACTAAGAAATTGAAAAAGGGTGACAGAAAAGGACTTGGAAAGCTATGATTTCTCGTCACCCAGGATCGCCAAATGGCGCAAGGGGATTGGATACGTCAAGTAGCTTTCCCAAACACGCCAAGCAAGGTTTATTGACACCTCTTTAATTAAGCTATGTTCCTATTTTATCAAAACACAATTCGGGAAAACTTGAAATTTTTACCTTCTGTAGGACAGGTCTGCCACGTCCGCCAATCAGGTGCTAAGACAGTCCGCCACACTAGGGACAGTTCCACACCGAACCGGACAGTCCGCCACCGGACCAGAAGAAGGACAAGGTCCCACTCTGAACCTCGGACCCGCAAAATGCAAAACAACAAATGAAAGAAAGAGACCTGTTTGTGGGTCCCACCGGGCGTGCCAGAAATGTGATAGGTCGAAATAGGTGTTAGAAAACAAGCAACAAGTTAAAGAGCACAAATAAACAACTAAAACAACCTACACTTCGAGATTAGCCTAAGTTAGAAACAAAACAAGACAAAGCCACGAAATGGAACTTTATACCTTGCGTTGAGTCGATCCTTTGGTTGGCCCTTCGATCTTGGATGTGTATGCTCCTTGGATGGCAAGAGATGTGTGATGTGAGATGCAAATGATGCTTGAAAACATAAAAATAGCTAAGTGTGGATTGAGAAACAAAACTGCAAGAGTTTGGCTACACAAAATGATCTCTCCAAAATGAGAGAAAAGAGGGGGTATTTATAGGATTTTTGGGAAATCCTAGGGGAAATGGACGGTTGAGATTGATCCACCAAATATCAAGATGTAGGGCTAAGGTGAGTTGAGAACTCACAAGCCCTCACATCTTGACATGTGGCATGTGAGATAGCCCTAAAAGGTGAAGTGGACATGAGGTGGAAGGAGAAGGACATGACATGGAGAGGGGTACAAAGTACCTTGGGATTGGACAAGATCTCCTCATAAAGGAGGTCCTTGTCCCCATGTGGGTGAGAGGACAAGTGGGGAATTAAAAATTCCTCAAATATCCTTATGGGGATGGGAGAAGGAATAAAGAATGAATAGAGGACATGTGGGGAGAAGTGAAGGAATTAAAAATTCCTTTTAGGTGCCTTGGGGGATTAAAAGGTGAATTAAAAATTCACATGGGGAAGGGGGATGCCTTGTCCAAAAGGAGAAAGCCTTTAATAAGGTTGACTCAAGGACATGTGCCATAAATAGGATGAGGATTTGGTTAGGCTAATCAAATGATTAAGGTTGTGCAAGTACCCAGTTAGATAGGCTAATGACTGATTAGAGGCAAGTGGGAAATTATGGAGGATGTGACCTTAATGATGATTAAGGGTGTGCACATGCTAACCCCAGTTAATTAGAAGAGGATGAATTAATTAAAATGGATTAGAGACCAACTTGCAAAAGTTGGAGGATGTGACCATGAGAGAGAAAAGATGAATTAAAAATACATTTTAATTCAAAAGGGGAATATGACTAAATTAAATAAAAGGGGATATTTATTTAATTTAGAGGAGGAAAAGGGGTAAAGTATCAAATTAAATACTTTAGGACCTTTGTGCGAGATGCAGGGTATTAATTAAAAAACTGGCTTAATTAATATTGACAGAGGGGATGAGCAACCGGATGAATCAAGGAGACGCATTTGATCATATGGAAGTGATCAAAATTGGACGTCTACACTAATTATTAATTAAATCAGTTGATTAGTTAGCTAATCCCTTTCACATGTCTAAGAGTGATTAGTAAAATTTATTGCACTTAAATCCCACTTATCCTTGAAAAGCTACAATAAAGTATGAGTCATCTATTATTTCTAGATAACCCTAATCCTCCATTTAGCACATGTGACTTTCATACACATGTGAATATTCATGTCTTTTCCCATGTTGTTGTGTGTCCTCACACATGTGTGAAAGGACACTTGTCAAGTATCTCTTTCTCATGTGTTCCCTCACGCATATGAGAGGAAACACGTGTCTCCATCCACTTTTCCCTATGTCTACTTCTCATGAATGTGAGAGGATTCATTTGCAACCCTTGGATTTGGTTTCAAAACTAATCCTATCCCTCCATCTCTCCTTGATGCTCCTCCTCCTCAACTGTTTCAACCAAATGGTACCACTTGAAAATATACCATCAACCCTAATATCTTAACGATTTATAACCCTTGAACTTCAAATCAAATCTAAGTTATTGATCAACCCATGGTTAAATCTATAAGACAAGCCATATTCAAACCAAAATCATTAAGATACTCCATTGCAAGATCATGTTTCTAGATCATCAAACAATCTACATTCTTCCATAATTCATCAACACCATCTAGAGCACATCAATAGGTGTTGAGTGGGCTCCTATGAGGTTTCTCAACAATGGGAACATTCCTCTTTAAGATCAATCCAAGGAGTATTTATTTCATTGATTTTAATTTTTATATTTCCCCTTATTTTTCGTTATATTTAAGTCCTTCTCAAAATAAGTCATGCTTTATTCATTTATATGTCTTCAAAAATCATGAATGGATCCCAACTAGAGATCCATGGAGACCTTTGAGAATTATGTGTTTGAGGGTGGAGTTTTAGAATAGGTACAATATCTCTTTATACCATATAGTCTTCCTTCCGAAAAACATATTTGAGCTATTAGGATCATTTTGTAATTGTTGAATGAGATTCCTTGTTGCAACATCATTTTTCCACTCTTATTTGGCATCTTCAACCCAATCTACTTGTAATATTGAAATGGTGCACAATAATGTCTCATCCTTCTCATTCTTCCTATATAGTGTATATACCATAATATCATCCTTCCCTTCATTATAGATGATCTCAAAATCATAACTAAAAATTTTGGTGGCCCATTTTTTTCTCTTCAAAAGAAATGTTTGAATAGATGATCTCCATAAAATATTTTAGGCTATCTTATCTATCTTAACTTTGAAGTATCTACCCATCAAATGTGGCCTTAACTATTTCACTACATGAAGAATATCTAATATTTCCTCCTCATAAATGAGTTTGAATTGACTCTTACCCTTCAATTAATGAATTGATTCTTACCTTATTTTATGATAATTACTCCTATACTATTTCTTAAAGCATCACACTCCACAATAAAATCCTCGGTAAAGTTCAGAGTGGAAAAAAATGGAGTGGTATGCACAAATTCCTTCAATATCTTAAATTTTATATTGGCTAATTCATTCCATTAAAAATGATCCTTCTTCAATAGAGTTGTGAGGGGTGTTGCTATGTGGCCATAGTTCTTCAAGAATCTTTTATAGTACCCACTAAGTCTTGAGAAACACCTTAAGTTCTTTTTTCTTAATATTAGAAATTGATTACAAAGAGGAGTTCTTACAATATAGGAGCCTCAACTCCAACCATTACTACAAATACTTCTCAAAGATAATATCAATATATAAAATATGGTAACACTTTAGAAGCAAAGAAACTAGATATTACAACCATTAAGTAATAGCCATCAGTATCAAAGAGAAAATATAGTCTACTAGTATAACTATCACTCCCAACAACATCGTTGGTTGCTATTATGGTCAAACAGATCACACTCATAGGTGCCCATAGGGGGATTAGCTTCATCATTTGTATTTAGGTCTTAAAAATTGGTTCAAACTTGTTATTCACCATGACCTCCATATTCTCTATATTGTTTTTTATATATTATGCTCTTGCATAATCCTTTATCTTATTCATCTCCTCTTTATTAAGGTTAGTCCTACACTATGGTTATAAGTGGGCATTCTTTATCTCCTCTTTGTAGACAATCCTTCTTCAAGAAAAATAAGGAATATGTCTTTTATAATTTCCAAAACCATAAAGACCTTCAAAATAATATGATTTTGAGTGAGCTCACAATGAGTCTTAGTAATGGATTTCCTTTTTCCTTAGAAAACCTCTTTATTCCTTTTTTTCCAAATTTTTTATAATAATTCATTAGTAAAAAAGCTAGAAATTATCAAGATTAATAGAAAAATATTTGACAAACCCAAATTAAATTTCAAATCAAGTAAACCCAAATTTATTATCCCAACCTAGCTTGTTTCCAAGAAAAGAGGACCAAATTAAAGCATAACAAAATCAATTAATAAATGTTTAATAGTTTCCACCTGATCACACGAAGGAAAAATTCAAATAGGGATACCAGTAGAAGCTAATTCAACATTAACAACCAATTTTTTTCCAATTTTTTTAACAAAACAAGATTTTTTAGGTTCAACTTTCCTAGAACAACATTTTTTAACATAGGCCCACTTAACAACATAACAATCAAGATTTCAATTCCTATTAAGACAGATAGTTATTTCCCTCATGTCAACAAGAATGATGTAGATCTTTTTTCTATCATTTGATTAAGAGATGTATCATACAACTAGCTAAAATTCATCAAAATTTTAGTATTCATTGTAAGAGATATGGGGAATTTAATATATATATTGCTTTTTTCAAGATAAAATAAATTCTTCTTTGATTACTAGGATTTTGAAAATTTATTTTAATCCTATCCTTGTATTTCAATCTACCATCACCAAAAATATATTTAAAACAAGAAATTCCTTTGGAATCCTAAGATCTTGCAAAATATCCTTGAGTTAGGGCCAAAGGTTTATTGTTCCAATATAAGTTCTACCACACATGTCTATAAGCCATGAACTTAAATTTAGTTCTAAATACCACATTGATGTCTTTATTCAATTATTTAACCTTCTCCCAAGCCCTCCAAATACTACTAAACACATTTTAAGCCAAAAGGTCTAACAAAAAATTTACCAAACATTGAGTCATGGGGATGTAATGCTACCTAGTCCTAGCCTGTTTTGGCCTTGAAAGAGCAATTTTTTCCCTAATCAATATTTTACATGGCTTAGTTCCATCAAAGGCTTTCTATTTGATAGCTAGGGAAATACTCTAAATTCTAAATTCTTAAGCCTTAGGCCACCTTTGCATTTAGGGAGGTAGCATCAATTCCAAATCATTGCATGTATTTTTTGTTACCTTTTATATTGGACATTAGAAAGTCTCTAAGAGTAATTTGAATCTTTTTCAAACCAAGGATTTTATTAATTTATTTTTTTTTAACGAGGGGAATCAGGTGCAGCACGGCCCCCCATATAACCCCCCACTGCCGGTAAACTTTTTACCGTGACCGGCAGTGCTGGCGAGACACACCAACCGGTACCACGGGAGCGTCGGAGAGTCGAACCCATGGTGGGCGCCCTGCTACAGGGAACACCTTAACCAACTGAGCTAGGACCGGCGCCCCTCAAACCAAGGATTACTTCCAACTAAGCAAAGAAGTAATATATTGTGTATGCTGCCAATTTTTTTAGTAGCTTGGATTCTCCTAGCTAATGAGAGCATCTATGTTTTCCATTTTAAATGATTTTTTCACCTTAAAAATAACCACTCTCGCATATCTTTCAAAGAAGGATCGATAGAGAAGGGAATACCCAAGTATTTAGTAACAATATCGGTCCTCCCTACTACCAATTTTACCCTTTTAACCATTCTAGGGGGAATGATGCTAGCTTAAAATAGTTGATTTACAATAAAAAAAATCTTAGCCCCTCAGGTTGTATAAAATGTATTCAATCTTTTTACCACATTATAGAATTTTTTAATTTTCAATTCCACAAAGTGGGTCATGTCATCCACAAACTAAGTATTTGAAACAAGTTCTCATTATTAGGAATCTTGATTCCATTAATTGGTGGGTTGAACAAATTAGTTCTCAAGATGTAATGTAGCAAATGGATTAGTTGGATCTCCATTTATATCAATTTAAGAAGATAACTCTTAGAATAAAATATTAGTTCATTTGGAAAACTTATGGGGAATCCAAAATCTTTCAACACACTAAAAAATGAGGGGCCATTCAATTATGTCATATGCCTTCTCAAATGTAACAAAATCATACATAAATCCTAACTAGAATTTTTAACCCAATACATGCCCTCCCAACTAGTGATCAAGTTTTCCAAAATGTATCTTCCCTTGATGAAGCTCATTTTGGTTACAAAGACTATTATTTTTTAAGATTTCAATCATTCTTAATAATAAAGTCTTGGCAACAATTTATATGAAACATTTAGTAGGGTTATCAACTTCTAATTCCTGACGAAATCCTTGTTTCTTTACTTCGAGATTAAATTAATAACACCCCTATTGATATCCTTTCCAAGTTAGTAGCTTCATCATCATTAATCTTTCTAGGGATCACTTTTGTACAAAAGTCTCTAGCCTCTTTCCCTTGATCATTATCCTTTGAGGAAATTAAATCCGATATAAGGTTTACAAATATTGTTTTAAGGCTTTAATATCACTAACCATAGCACCATTATAATCAACAGAGCCTATATTCTATTTAGTATTTTTTTCCTTGAGAATATTGAAGAAATATTTAGACCCTCTATCGCCTTCCTTAATCCAATTGGCTCTAGTTTTAACTTTTGCACCTTGATTTTTATAGTTTTGCAATCTTCTTAGTAAACTATTTGATTTTATCAAATTTCTTAGTAGAATAGGATCATCCTTGAATTGTTATAATTGCCCCTCCACCTTAATAATATTTTCTTGCAACGCACCCTATAACATTCTTCTATCAAGGGTTTTTCTATTACCCATAAATTTAGACATTTTACTCCATATAGAGGTCAAGATCCCCCCTCTCTTAATAGAAATGGCATTCTAGTGATAGTTTTTGATATATTGGTTGTGTTTTTATACCCTCATTACATTCCTAGTCGTTAAACAATGCATTGTTTAGCTAAAATAGTTGAGACTTTTTAATCTCCTTGTTTGAACTACCATGACCAAAATAAATTGTAGTTTCACTTGGTGAATGGTCAGACATAGTAGCTAAGATAACTTGAACTAGATTTTTACTCTCATCATACTCAAACTTGAACAAATTTCTTTATCAAAACAAAATTTATTCGATCTAGAGTAGATTGTTTTCCCTTGATTTTGGTTATTACACCAAGTAAAGTAGATATGCTTATTTCTATCTCTACCTTTTTCTAGAAAATAAAGAAGTGTAAATTATTTTTATTCTTGAAAAAAAAACATTACCCTTCGAAAAAAATTCTTTACCCCCATTCTTATCTTCTTTATAACTGCATATTAAAATATCTAGCCCAAATCTAGGGTATTTTAGGTAGAGAATGGATCATTCAAGACCACAATGAACATCTATCTCTGTAATAATTGGAAGCATACAAAGAGTAGATTAAAAAAAAATGCATCATTATCAATAATAATCTAAACCACTCTATTACAAGGAGAAAAACCACTATCCACCACAAACCAAGTTCATTTATTTTGGATAACAATAGAAACACCTCCTTTTCCTTTATTATGCTAAGTACAAAAAGCCTTTGAGATCCTCCAAAAAAATTAAAACATAATCCGATTGAAATCCAACAGTGAGATATAACTATGAGAAAGAGCGGGAGCGAGAGAGAGGGTGTGGGGTTTGATTCCTCTACAAGCAATCTTGGTATAGAAGACAAAGAGGGCAAAAATATAGAAGACAAAGAAGGAGATGAAGATTGGGTGGATTTTCGGTATGAAGGGGGACAAGTTTCTTTTGGACATTCTGCTAGATGCTAGATTAAAGGAAACATTTGTTATTCGTGCATCTACTAACCATAATGAGTCTTCAAAGGTAGTTTTGAGTTGGTTTTATGAAAGGGTTTTCTTTCTGTAGCATCATAAATTGTCACCCTTGACAATTTCATACTATATTTTTTCTCCCCTTAAATTATTGAGCCTAATTAAGCATTTAATTTCCCAAATTATGCATTTTATGGCCTATTTTTAATAATTTTTGAGAAATTGCAAGCATATAATAGAGTCATTCATTTAATGTTTTTCCCATGACACCCTATTTTCTAGAAAATAGGGCCAAGACTAGGATGCCCTTGGGTGTCTAAGTCCCCCTATTTTTTTGGGATCCAAATTTGAATATGTTGGTGTCAACATTTTAACATTTGAAATTCAAGTTGCAAATGTCAACTATCGTGATTTAATTTTTGGGAAATTAGAATAAATGCCTATAAATACCTAGTTATTGCATCATTTAAAATCTAACAAGATCTATCAAGAGATCATTGGGAGAAATTATTGTCAAGATCAGTATTTCAGAGCTTTATTGTACAATTCACGATCCAAGCATCATGTCAATGTGTATGTGAGTTCATGTTTTTATGTCATCATTGTTTGTGAAGGCTAACCCTTTTTAGATCTCCAAGAAATTCAAAAAATCCAAGCAAGATCCAAGACCTTGAGGTGATGTGCATGATTTTAGTCCTTCAAGGAAGCCATTGAAGGGTGGTGAGTTGCAACACTTTGTTGATTCATCATTCCCTTACTACCATTTATCTTTCCTATCATTGGCATTGCCATTGTGGAAGTGGAAACACTAACACAAGGTTTGACAAAGGAAAGCCCCTAAATGGCACAAATTTTCCTCTCTCTTTGAATGTTCAAGTTTCAAGTTTGAATGAGATTGAGGGAAGCTTGAAGATCCATTATCTATTGTTGCATTCAAAACCCTATACCTTGTCAACTCATGAAAACTCACCCACAAAATTATCCGACAATGATCTGACAAATTTGTAGGAAAGAATTGGGAGCTTAGATCTAACATCAGATGACTACAAAAATAGATTCAAGAAACCCCTATAAGGACAAAGACACCCTTGGGCACCTATGTCCTATTTTGAATGATACCAAATTTATATGATAGGTACACATCACTCTACCCTTCCTAGATCTACTTGCAAATCCTTGTTACAGTTTTTCAATTGGCAGAAGCTTGCTTTTTTCATATTAGGGTACATAGTCTAATTAGGTTAATTGAGGAAAATCAATTCCAATATATCCCAAGGCTCAAAAAGATGTAGATACAGGTCTGATTGGCACACCTTCATGGTTGAAAGTCAATCTAAACACCTTGGCATCCTAATGTACCTTGAAAAAGGAGCAAATTAATCCTAGGTTTTATATGTATTAAACTTGGGGTATCCTTTTTCTATGTTACACTTTCCTAGGTTCTTTCTCCTTCAATCAAAGATCTTGGAGATGCTATGTTTGTGAATGAAGAGGTTGAGTATGGTTGGGACCTTGCTTCCAATGGGGTTTTACTATGTGAGGAAGCTTCTCTACTTAGTGTTGGGGTGGGTATCACTTTAGTAGAGATGCCTTCTATTGTTGGGTCATCTAGCTCCCATCTAGAATATTCATGGCTCCAAGATGGTGCTACTTTGGTGGAGAGTTCTACTATGCCACAATTTGTTGTGTTGTTTGAGGTTCCTTTAGTTGAACCTACAACTGGTTTTTTTCTATGTTGTTTGAGGTTCCTTTATTGGGCGATGTTGTACCTACCCTTGCCTCAATTGAATCATGCCTCTTGATGAGGTTTCTTGATGCCTTGGTCAATAAATTCTTTGCTTTCTTGGTGAATTCTCTCATAGGGAGGTTCTTAGGCTCCTAGCTGGATATCAATGTTGTTCATAGCTAACATTCAAAAATATGACATGTTGTTGGTTAGTGTTAGGTGGCTATAATGTCAAATGATTCCTTCCTATTCTCCTTCCAATCCCTTTAGGAGAGTAAGTAAATTTTACAAGGAGGGCCTTGGTTCTTTGGAAAATCTACCCTTTATTTGAAAAGATGGACTTTTAGATTTAATGCTTCCAAGGAAAAACCTGACTAGGTCCCCACTTGGGCGAGGATCCTAGTGCCCCCTTTAGAATACTAAGATAAAGGGATATTAAGAGGTATTTCCAATGCCCTTGGTTCTTTTCTTGCTATTGAATGGGTCACGAAAGACATGAAACACCTAGTTTTTTCCCCTATTTTGTGTTTGTGTGGATATTAGTAAGTTGTTACCTAAAACTATTGATTCAGTCCATGTTGGGTGTTTGGGAGTAGATTATCCACTTTGAGTCTTCCTCGCTAGTTTGCTCTTATTGAAATAGAGTTGGGAAATTTTCCCACTTGTGTTAGGATTTCAAAGATAAGCTAGATACTCAATCCAAAATTAGGAACTTGGTGATGAGTGATGAAGGAAATGATTGGGATTCTTTGGTGTAAGCCCTAGAAGAAAATCTAAGGGGTCTTCCCTAAATAAAAATCAAGTTTCTATGAGTCCTTCAATTCATGGTTCTTTGGTTTTAGGTAAAGGTTTGGACCTTAATTGCTATTGTGGATTCCATTAGGGGCTTGAGGGGACCCTCCCTTGAGGATAAAAATAAATCAAAGCTTCTCCTTTGGTTGAGATTGGTTCTTCCAAGAAACTTAAAATGACCCATTTGGGTCAAACATCACTCTAGAGATCGTTGGCTAGGTTTGGCTTCAAACCTCCTCGATTGTGTTGGTTGTTTTTGTGTTATTGTGCAACTACTTGGTTTGTTGGGGCCTTTCTTTTCTTAAGGATAGTTATTTTTTTCTTAGTTCCATGTTGTTGTAGCCTTTTTTTTTTGTTCAAGGGTGTTTGGTCCTTTCAAAACCATCTCCGATTCATAGCTTCGATTGAAAGCATTTAACTTAATCAAAACTGAAATCCAACAACTTTAACTTCTTTGATACAAATGAAATCCAAGTTAGTTTTGTTGTTACAAAAGGATCTAAGAATGTATTTTCTATCAAGGGATTCTAATCCATTTCAACATTCCAACTTACACCTTTAATTATGATTATAAGTTTCAAAATAAACCCTAGGTTTCTAATTCTTGCACAATCATAAACAAAGAAAAATATAGAACCCTAGGTCTACTATGTAAACCTGGGATTCAAATAATTAGGTGGATGTGGGTTATTTTCCTATGTTTCATTAAGATGGAGATTAAAAAGGTGAGTAGATTGACTTTCAACCATGAAGGTGAGCCAATAAGACTTGAATCTCCATCCTATTAAGGATTAGAATGATTTGGAATTGATTTGTAATGATTAACCTAATTAAGCTATATGACCTAGTATAAAAAATGCAAGATCGCATAAACGCACAAACTGAATCAATAACTTGCAAGCAGATCTGGGAAGTGCAAAGGACTATATACCTGTCACCATAAGCTTGGTCTAAGTGTTGTAGAATGATAGAGTCACCCTAAGGCATATGGGTCCTTGTGGGCCTTTTCTATTTTGCTTTTGGGATCATTTGATGATAGACTTGAGCTTCTGATTTCTAGTTGCAAAGTTGTCAAAACACTATTAGATAATTCTGTAGATGAGTTTCCATGAGTAGACACGTTGTATGGCATTAAATGTGACAATGAAATATTTTTCTTCAAGCTTTCTTCAACCCTCTTCAAACTTAAGACCACCCTTCAATGGCTTCCTTAAAGGACTAAAGTCATACACATCACCTCAAGGTTTTGGATCTTGCTTGCTTGATTTCTTAAAATTGTTTGGAGACCTACAAAAATGTTAGCCTTCATGAAATAACGATAAAATAAACACATATGAACTCAAATAAGATTTGAAATGATGTTAGGATCTTGAATTATTGGAATGAATCACTTAAATAATACTCTTGACTTTCTCTTGAATGCTCTTAATGTTCACCTCCTACTTGTTAGATTTCAAATGATGCAATAACTAGGTATTTATAGACATTTCTCTAATTTCTCAAGAATTAAATCCTGATAGCCAACATTTGAAATTTGAAATTTGAATGTTAAAATGGCCACTTCAACATGTCCAAAATTGGTCCCCAACAGAATAGGGGGACCCATAAGCCCTAGGATGAATGGGTCCTGGCCCTATTCTCTAGGACATTAAGTGTCGGGGGTAGAATATTAATTGAATGTATTTGTTTGAACAATGCTTGCATTTTCTCAAAAATTGGTATAAATGGGCTATAAAATGCACCATTTAGGAAATTAGGGACCCAATTAGGCTCAATAATTTAGGGGGGATAAAACATAGTGTGAAATTGTCAAGGGTGACAATTTATGATGCTACATTTAGCCCCTACTTTAGTGAGAGTATGAACTTACGCGCAAACTCACACTATAGTAGAAAATTTATGTCAAGAGGCGTTCGATTGTCCAAATGTTGAAGAGATAGGATGACTAAGGATCTAGGCAAGATCCCATGACAAACTAGCATATGTGTAAAGGAACACACATGTACAATATGCAACAAGACAACATACACATACATGTCAAAAAACACAAAGCATGCACAATGAAAACACATGACCCAATATAAATAATGACAAAATGAGCATTAAAACAATGCAAACACAAAGAAAACACACAAAAGACAACAAAACACAAGGTTAGTACTAAAATATTTGAGTTGATAAGGCAAAAAGACCTTAGTCTTAAATAGTCTCAAATAGCAAACATCATCCATTGAATAAATGCTAGTTAAAAGAATTCTCCATGAGGATTAACAATTTTTGTTATGCCACATCACTTGTGATACACATGGATCTATTGGCTAGCAATTTGTGTTATGCTAGGTGTCCATGCAATATGATGAGTTTCACAAGGATATAAAGTCGTGTTATGCCAAACACTCATGAAACACATAGCTATATTGGCAAGCAATGTGTGTTATGCTAGGTGACCATGTTTAAAAGGGTGTCCATGAATCAACAAACTGTATTATGTTGAATCCATGAACCAAAGGCATTGATGACTCACACCATAGAAAATTTTGATATTTGCTAGGTGAACCACAAACTGGAAGGCACATGGGCTTGTGAAGTTTGATATTCACTAGGTGAGCCCCCAAGGCATGGTAGAAAAATGAGAAACACAATAGGACTAGTGAGGATCGATTTTCACTAGGTTTGCACCCATGTCAACCATACCAAGAGTTATACTCTCTGAAAACTTTGATAAGGTTCAACAAAAATGATCAAGATGTTATGCCAATGCATCACTAAGTTCTACACTTGTGAACAAAGTGAAGTAAAAATTCCAAAATCACCTAAGGAGGTGCAAAAATTTGCCTAAGGAGGCACATAAATGACAACAAGATAAGGCTAAAACCTCAAGGGGTGTTATAAAAACACCACCATAAAAGGTGATTTACAAAAAAAACGAAGGGGATTTCCTCAATACATGAAAGGTCATACCTTAGGGAACACCACACATGACATCACCACCAAGAGAGGACACATCATTGAATATAAACTCACACCTTAGGGCATACTAACCATAGCTTTACCACCAAGGGGAACGCCATATGCTAAGAAAGGTCACACTCCTAGAGGATATCAGGTCCAATATCCCCACAAAGGAGACACAAGATAGATTAAGAAAGCCGCACTTTCATTTCCAAGGTCACATTTCCTAGGTGATGTATACTATCATCACTAAGAAGGGACCATTTCACATGCAATTAATAAATGGGGGACTATATGCCCCCCCTTAAAATGTTACTGTACTTTCTACACTAATGTTTTAAGGAGAAGCAAAGGGATCCCTTGCCAAAAGGAATGCACCTAACACAAATCTACCTAACCCCTTGCCCCTCAAGTGCAGGGTCAAAAGGTGACACAAAGATGGGTGGCGATACACTACTCCTTGTGAAATGAAATATGATTGCATAAAGCCTAGTTTATACCCCCATATATGGTAGTGAGCATGGTATAATACTACAACTACCACATGGAAAGGAGAAAAGTATATGAATGTTAATCTATCACACATTCAACTTGATCCTCATGAAGATCAAGTTCTCTCAAATTATTCTTTAAAGCACAACATTCATGTGTCGCCAAAAAATGTATAGTTGACATTTTTATGCTCACTTGAGTCTCTCTTATGGACTTTGGCTTGATTTTGCCTAGATTTAATGTTGTAATGTGGCCAACACATTCACATTAGGTCTTAGACCCTTGTGAATCATTAAGACTTCTAGGATGTCTTGTAAATGTGTTTTGAAGTGTTGTAACCCACTTTCACACTTTTCTAGGACCCTTCATTATAATACACTTAAATATCTCCTTTTTATCACTTACCAAGTCTTATTTCAAAGTGTTGTAAAGAGTTGTAACAAACTCTCACGCTTTTCTAGACTTGTCATCACTAATTGAACCCTTTCTCATGTTTAAATGACCCCTTAATGCACTTTTCGGCCATACTTAAGTGTGTTTTTGAGGATATTCCCATTAAACATCATTTAATGCACTTTAATCTCCGAAACCCAGTGAAATTGCCTCGGTGAGACCAAGTTGCCACCTAGGGTGACTTAGTCCCATTGGGCACAAAAATCAAAATGATTTTAATTTCTTGGCGGGATTTTATTCTCTTACCCTTGAGGTCGACCTGTGATGTGTTATTTTCAGGAAATATTGGAAAATTAAGTATAAATAAGGGTTTTTCTCCTCATTTTTCATCTCCTAATCTCCTGCAATCTCATGACTCATTAATCATTCAATCTCTCAAGCATTCAAGCACTCTAAGCATAATCAAGTCATCCATTGGAGCACTTCATTACATATCTTCATATTTCTACATCAATGGTTTGGTAAGTTTATGACATTGCATGTTATCTATTTATCATTCTCTTCTTATTTCATTTCATTTCATAGGGTTTTATTACCAAAGTGGGGTTTGACCAAGGTAAACCCCTATACTCTAACCCTTAACCCTTTTTCCCCTCTTTGCATGTGTGTTTGCAGAATTTGTATGCATATTTGTCAAGGATTTTGGTGTCAAAAAGTGGTCAATAATCCATCAAAGTCAACATAACCCCAATTGAAGCTTGGAGACTCTTTTCAGCTTGTTTTCTGTAGAATCAAGATCAGACACTTGTCAAAAAAGAAAGTGCAAACCGGAAGCTACAAAATCCTGTCCCAAAATTCCAGAAATCTCTAGGTGGACTAAGTCACCATATATGGTGAATTAGACCCACTGCCAGGCCTGAAAAGTGGTTTCCACATTTTTGGATACCCATTTGGCAGATTCCTATTTTGACAGATTTTCCCCGAAACTGGACTAAGTCACCCAGCTTGGTGTAAGTGTCCTAGTCAACATTTACAGTCAACTATGTAGGATTCTAGAGCCTCTCTACATCATATTCCAGATTCTAGGTGCACCTCTCCAATTCTATTCAATTATTTCATCATTTACTTGCATTCTTAGGTGTTTTTGCATATCATAGTGTGTTTTCTAGCACTTTGCATTTCTTAGGTTTAGCATAAATAAATCTTTTCTTTCTTTAAACTTATTGTATTAGGAAATCATAATTAGATACATTGCATCCCTTTTACATTAATCTTGAGTGTAGACATTAGCATTTTGGCCCCAATTCATCTCCTTTTAGGTGAAAAACCTAGAAGAGTTAGAGAAACCCTTTGAAAAATCAAAATCATTGTCCATAATTCATTCTTATGGTGTCCACATAGTCTATGATATGCCGTGGGATATATTTGTATTCTTTTCTTTATTGGTTTTTCATTTAGGCATAAGTGGTAGTGTAATTCAACCCAAGTCTATGAGTGCAACTAATACATGTTTAGTCTTGGATATAGGATGTAGGAAATGTAATTTCTTAATAGAACCATGGACTTTGTATTTCTTGGTTGGTGGGATAAATGTTTGATGCAAAGGTAGAGGACCTTAGTAACCTATTCCTTTAGTGTCTTTCGATGATTTTTATTCCAAAATGGAATGGATTCCATGTTCATTCTTTATGTCACATCCTTGTTCTCTCAAGATCATAAATCCTTGTCCATATCTTTGTTCCAAGTTAATAGTTGTGTTAGTAACTTTGTGCTCATATGATGGGGGATTGGTTGATGTTCCTTTCATGTTATTATTATTGATAGGTGCTTCCATGTGCATTGGTCGAGGTATTATTTGTTAGAAACCAAGATCAGACATGCAAACCAAAAGACCTTCCACAAAAGAGAAAAATAGAAAAAGCAAAGCTATTGCAAAAAGATGTGCAAAATATTATTATTCAGGAATTCATAATTACATGAGATGATTTGCTTTATAAAAGCAAGGTATGCATAAACCTAATATTATCTTGAGCAACAAGATAGCTCAACAAGATAAGGATGATAATAATTAACCTAGGAATTAAAATATACCTAAGTTATGCAAGTGTAATTAAATATTAATTACACCAACACTCCCCCATAAGTGCAACTTAGGGAGACTAAAAAATCATGCACCTAAAACTAAGATGAATGCAAGAAAGCATGAATGGGTCCCGACAACAAGGCCTGATCAGGTACCCATGTACAAATGCAATAATGAGGTAGAGAAGGAAAACCCAGTGGGACAAAACCCCCCTACAATGAGATGACTGCTGCAAAGAAGCACTGGAAGAATACTGTAGAGTAACACTGAAACCGCAATTCGACAAGCAAGGAAAGATACTTCTGTCTACAAGAAACCAAAGTGGAATCATAATAATGCGATAGTAGACCTAATGCCATGGAACACTAGAAAACTCACAAACTGGAACAACCTGGAATCTGTGAAGCAACAGTAGATGAAATGATGACAAAATCTGGAAATCGTGTGTCTCAATGTCGATGCCAAATTGAGACTAAAACTCTTCCATGGGAATAAGTACCATAAATACTGGAAAATTAACCATAAAACATGGCCCTCAAATTGAGAAGGATCTGAACCAATGCATATCAATAACCATAAGCTCTCAATCTAAAGTGTGAACCGATGTGAATCTGATATGTGTCAAGAAAGAGCAAGATGTGGCCAAAAGAAACTAAGAAACCAGATATAACCCATGCAATCTATCATGAAAACATAATGAAGATCAAAGTGCATGCACACTCTAATCAAATTATTATGCAAGAAACCCCCCTAATGGAACTTTATCTCAGTTCATTTATTACAATAACCCAATGACTGTAAAAAGAGAGAATGCAAACATGCATAAATAGAAAATAAAAATAGACCTCAAATATGTGTAGAGGACTGAACCATCTTTCCAATGCCACAAGAATGGTGAAAAAAGGATCACCGAGTCAAAAGATATGCCCTCTGGAGTGAAAATAACATCTGAGTTCAAGGACTTGAAAAATAAAATTGAAGCAACATCTAGTAACAAAATATTCACCACTGGATCGACATCAAAATCAACTTTCCAACGATATCTCGTTTGCAAAAACAGACATCGTATGCAAAAAATACACCCTATTTAGTGAAAGTTGCTCCAAAATGCCCAATAAGGCTTGTAGGTAGCCCAAGGGGCTTAAAAAAAATTCAGCCCCTGGTCCTATGTGTGACCAGGGGCTGGCAGGCAGGTGCTGGGGGAAAGCCTGTGGTCGCCAATGTGACCACATAGGGGGCTGGCGAAGTGGTTGGGGCTTATCTCGGAGCTCCTAGTTCTCCAAACGACCATGACTAAGGGCTCAGACCGGCAGGGTACTGGATTGGGCGCTTGGTCGCCCAAGTGACCATGGCGGAGCCCGCGGGGGCTGACTCCTATTGGCAACGCGTGGGTGGAGACTGTCAGTGGTGGTGGCTGACCGGTGGCCGCCTGGTGGCCACCCGGTGGTGGCTGCCTTTTGCATTGGCAGCCATAAACTTCTACATTTTTTTATTTTTTATTTTATTTTTTAATTTTTTCTCAAAAAATGTGCCTCGAGAAGCAAATTTGTTTTGCCTCTCTAGATGAATTTGTCCAAATGGACAAAATTTATATGTAAATAGGGGTTTTTGGGCGCTGAGAATCCAATGGCGAGGTTCGTTTTGGCCCAAAGTGCCCAGAAAATTAGGCGACCCCTAGATCTCTCAGAAAAATTATCGAACTTGAAACCCTCACAGATATCTTCAACGATGACCAAAATGAATGAAATAAAAGTCATATCTAACTTTTTCCAGTGCTATGAATCTAATGGAAAACCTCGATCTGATCTAAGATGCTTCATGAATATACTCAAGGAATAAAACCCTCGAGGAACCTTGAACATGCTCTGCACTAAAAATTTCCAAAAAAGCTAAGGGGCTGCAAATTGAGGCTCTGACTACCATGTTAGAAACCAAGATCAGACATGCAAACCGAAAGACTTTCCACAGAAGAGAAAAATAGAAAAATCAAAGCTATTGCAAAAAGATGTGCAAAATATTATTATTTAGGAATTCATAATTACATGAGATGATTTGCTTTATAAAAGCAAGGTATGCATAACCCTAATCTTATCTTGAGCAACAAGATAGCTCAACAAGATAAGGATGAGAATAATTAACCTAGGAATTAAAATATACCTAAGTAAAGTTATGCAAGTGTAATTAAATATTAATTACACCAACATGATTTGCGATTCACTTTATCAATGTAAGAGGGTGAACATTTCATGTGGTGGTATGGTAGGAGGTGTTGGTTGTTGGTATGAGTGATTGGTAAATCTCATGGAAGGATAAAAGGTTGCATTGTTCTCAAGATTACACAAATAATTATGTATGAATTCATTCATGCTCTCCTCATCTTGTCCCAAGATATCCACATCACGGGGACATGCATTAGGAGGTGAAGGATCATGAATTCTCATTGGAGTTATGGTTATCACCAAACACATAAATTGAAACATCAACCAAGGATTTCAAAGAATTCAACATCTGAGCAAAACATTGAGCCACCATGATGATGCTTTTTACTAAGGTTCAAATTGTTATGTAATAGGTTTTTGAAAGATAGACAACAAGTCCAAATAGAGGATTGTGAGAATATTCTATCACAAAAATTTTGAGGCAAAAAGAGCAGGAGGACAGAGGCACCCAAGGGTGTCTGAGTCTTGGGAAAGTCTCTTAGAATTTCAAAGTCTGACTGTGTATGATAACACCTAAAGATTATGAATCTTCTTGCAAATAATTTGAATAGTCAATAGTTTTCCAAAATTTACTCAATTCATGTCAACTTGATTAAAAAAGCAAGTGTGTAACAAAAATGTTTTAATATAATTTTTAGATCTGAAATGTAACAAATGATTGATTGTACTATGCCAAGACCTAAAAATGATGATTTTTGATGTAATGTTTTCCACTTTTCTGAAATATATCAAGGATGCCTAAATATATGCAATTATGAATTCCAATTCAAAGATCTGCAACCATAAACAATCTGAGTAGACAAAGAGAAAAAATTATGAAAAAGTTTGTTGATGCAAGTGTACAAGGACATAGGTTCCCATTGGCATTTATGTCCTTGATAGGGCTTCTAAAAATTGAAAACTAAATGTGTAGCAGACTATCTAAGTGTTCTATTTCTATGTGCAAACAGGTTTGAAAGTCAATATTGATCCAAAATTTGGTCAAATTAAGATTTATAAAATATACACTGAAAATTGCATTCATAATTGTCATTTTCATTGTTACATATTTATATTTGCATCGCATTATAATGCGATGCAAATATAAATATGTAACAATGAAAATGACAATTATGAATGCAATTTTCAGTGTATATTTTATCTAAGTGATTGAAATGAATCCTAATGCAACTTATGATGCAAAATGACATGATTTTTTATGTTTTTGACTTTTTATGATACAAAAGTGAAACCCTAAATGAAAGATGCAAAATAATGCAATTCAAAACTTAGATCTAGGATCAATTTTCAAAAGGTATGTAATGTTAACAGGTTAGGTTCACCAAAATAAAAGAAAATAGAGAACCCTAGGTCTACTATGTAAACCTAGGATTCAAATGGTTAGGTGGATGTGGGGTATTTTCCTATGTTTCATTAAGATGGAGATTAACAAGGTGAGTAGATTGAATTTCAACCATGAAGGTGATCCAATCAGACCTAAATCTCCATCCTATTAAGGATTAAAATGATTTAGAATTTGCTTTCAATGATCAACCTAATCAAGCTATACGACCTAGTATGAAAAATGCAAGATCCTATAAATGCACAGATTGAAACAAATTGCAGGCAAATCTAGGAATTGTAGAGGATTGTATACTTGTCACTAGAAGTTTGGTCTAAGTGTTGTAGAAGGAAAAAGTCAGGTGCCCTAGGGTTTATGGGTCCTTGTAGACCTTTTTTGTTATCTTTTGGGATCCTTTGATGATAGATTTTAGCTTCTAATTTTCAGTTGTGAATTGTTGAAACATTGTCGAATAATTTTGGAGATGAGTTTCCATGAGTAGACAAGTTGTAGGGCATCATATGCAACAATAAAAAATTTTTCTTCAAGCTTTCTTCAACCCTCTTCAAACCTAAGATCACCCTTCAATGGATTCCTTGAAGGACTAAAGTCATACACATCACCTCAAGGTCTTGGATCTTGCTTGGTTGATTACTTAAACTTGTTTAGAGACCTACAAAGGTGTTAACCTTCATGAAACAATGATAAAATAAACACATATGAATTCACATAAGATTTGACATGATGTTAGGATCTTGAATTGTTGCAATGAATCATTGAAATACTACTCTTGAATTGTTCTTGAATGCTCTTAATGTTCACCTCCTGCTTGTTAGATTTCAAATGATGCAATAACTAGGTATTTATAGGCATTTCTCTAATTTCTTGAGAATTAAATCCCAATAGCCAACATTTGAAATTTGAAATTTGAATGTTAAAATGGCTACTTGACATGTCCAAAAATGGTCCCCAACAGAATAGGGGAATCCATACACCCTAGGGCGAATGGGTCCTGGCCCTATTCTCCAGGACATTAAGTGTTAGGGGAAAAATATTAATTGAATGTATTTATTCAATGCTTGCAATTTCTCAGAAAGCGGTACAAATGAGCTATATAATGCATAATTTAGGAAATTAGGGACCCAATTAGGCTCAATAATTTAGAGGGGACAAAACAGTGTGAAATTGTCAAGGGTGAAGGTTTACGATGCTACACAGCGTATCAAAACATTTAGGAATTTTTTCTCCTTTTCCCTTTTAGCAAGATTTTGTCATTGGATCCTTATTCTTTTTTCCCTCTTTTTATTTTCATCTTTTTAAAAAAATCTAGTGACTTCTCAATCTCCATATACTTATTGAAAAATAAATAATTTTCTCAGGCTAAAACCGTATCATTGTTATTATTATTCTCCATATGGTTTGACTTATTGTCATCCCCAGAGGATCTAACATTCAATAGAACTTGGGGGATTTAGAGGGTTTTTTTTTTCAAATCTAGAATTAATTCTTTCATATTTTAGTTGTTGGGCATTTTTTGTAATTATCCTGACCTCTCTATGCTCTTCTTTGGCATAATTTTATTTAAGAGAATTTTCTCCTTTTGCTTTTATAAGAAGAAAATCTCCACCAAATAGTGGGTCACTTTGGGGTAGAGTCATATCACTAGTCTCCATTTCATTAGACCCATTGTGTGGGGAGGTCTTGTTAAATACATCCCTCTCTATTATTTCCATCTTTATTGTTAATATTTGTCATAGCCTCTGAGCCACTATTGCCCTCAGGACAAATTTTATTAGCTTCATAATCAACATTAATAACTATTTTTCAATAGCTTTAAGAGATTTAATAGCATTATTTACAATTCTATGATATTATTTTCTAACATGTTCATTCTTTTTACAAGAAAAAAGCATTTAAACCACCCAAGAGATCAATTTCATATTTAATAGAGAACTCACCAGTTTGAATACTAAGTATATCAAGAACAACAACATTAGGGGTTAAAGAGGTTAAGACACTAGAATTTAAATGTGATTGAGCAACTCTACTCTATTCAATTTGCAAGACATTAACTAGAGGCTTTAACATGTGTGGAATAAATGTCCACAGCTAGGGAGAAACATTTTTAACTTCAACACACTTAGATGTTGAGTTGGCAACAACCTCATTTTCCCCAAACTCTATAGACCAGAGGATTGACTTGACAATAGACCGATTGAAATTCCAAAACTCCTAGTTAATCACTCTTTCTTGCATAGCATGTGTTTTTAAGAAGATTACAAACAATCCTTTCTATGACATTCAACAAAATATAATAGAAATCCCTATTTTTTCCCCAAACATTACCAAGGCAATCATCAAATTTTTTTGGAAAGAAAAAATTATTGTCCAATTAAAAAATAAAAAACAAAAATATTTTAAAGCTTATTTTCCTCATTCTTTATTGCTTGCATCATTTCTAAATTGTGGGAGATGGAGAGGATTCTAGGATTTGGTAGGCCTTTACGGTCTTCTTCATTGTTGGAGACTTCATCCTAGACTTCAATGTCTAATCCTAGTCTTCTTTGAGCACCACTCCACTTTCATTTTGTGAAGTTGTAACTAAAAACCCAACACCTTTAGGAATTTCTCCCTCCAAAATCCCCAAAATATTTTTATATGATGGTTTATGAAATATTAATACTTCCATAGGAGTTCTAACTTCTTTCTTTTCTTCCTATAGGGGGATGAAATTAATTCATTTGACCACATTGTCTATTCCAACTTGCCCCCTGACTTACCATTTATTTCCCTCGTATTTGTATTAATGGTAAGTCAGGGGGCAAGTTGGAATAGACAATGTTTTCTTTAACCTGGTAAGCTAGTTGATGTAGCTATTCATAATATTGTCAGCATAATGTGTAGTGAGCCCCCCCTGGAAAATCAACCATGTAACAACACATCCCTTATTTTTCTTCTCTTCATATAGCCAATGATACCAAATTAATTGGTTAGGATATGAGTATAAGGATACCATCACAACTTCTTATTGACAAGGAACATGATAAAGATGAACAAAATTCTACATTTGACAAAAATAATTGGTTGGTATTTACCATCAAACTTTCACATATCCATCTTTGGTGTGAAGTGCCTAGTCGTAGAGTTATTTGGGTTATGATCTATCTTGAATTTTGAATCAAATACAAAAGAATCATGTCCCTTAGGAGCATCGTCTTCCTCCTAATTTTATTATGTGAATATGGTCCATTAAGTTCATATCACTCACAAGGGAGTCCATTTTCCTCTATAATGCATTGATTTCTTCTCCCATGGTTGTTATCTCTTCCTTCACTAATAAAATATATTCCTAAAACTTGGAGAGATTTTATCATCCACAAACTATTAAGATCAATATCCTAAATTTCTATATCATTCTTATCTAGATATTTTCCAAGTGTGAAAAGGTTCTTTTTGCCTCTTGTGGTAGGGCCTACCATGATGGGAAAAATAAATTTTCAATAATTCAAACAAAAAAATTAGATTAGTATAATTTTTATAGTGTACCTTACTAAGGCCTAGATCTCACTTCCTAAAAAAATCTCCCAAGAATTTCATTGATTTGTAGTCTTGGGAGCAAATTTGGTGGAAACCCTAATTTTACTATAAATCGCACAAAAAAATCTAATCAATATGAAATTTTTATTATAAACTACTAGAGAGTAGATCTCACATCCAAAAAAAATCCAACAATTTTGTTGATTTCTAGCCTTGGGAGCAAATTTGATGGAAACCCTAAATTTTCATCAGTTTATTAAAAATGGCTAAAAACACTTAAATTACGATTGCAAGTGATCAACTTGTGCTTGTTCAACCCTATAGAATTTAGGAAAAGATTCATTGATTTGTAGTCTTGAGATAATTTTGTGAAAACCTAATTCTATAATAACTCCTTGGGTTCTGCTCCAAACGCCCTTAAATATATACTTTAGCAACTTCACTATGGCCTTGAAAAACCTTTAAAAATTAGGATTTTTCTCAAAATTAGAGAGATATGTGCTTCCCAAAATGACCTCCAAAATTGAAAAAATGTCTTATTTTTTTCTTTCAAAATGCTAAGATTATGCTCTAATACCACTTGTAATGAAATGAACTACACAATAGAATAAATTATTGGTGCAGGAGCACCTAGGCTAACCTCCATTTTGTTAATTATCATTTTTGGCTTGTATCTGACCTTAGCCAAGTTAGAGGGTTTGGGTGTTTATTTTGGACCTTAGAAGGTCTTGCTTGTGTGTGGACTAGGTGAGTTAGTCATTAGGACTAAGGTCACCATAGTTTAGTCATTGTTATTAATTTTTGCTTTGTTTGGCTTAGTAGCTTAGATTGGGAATTGAGCCTTAAATGTGTTCTAAACACATGAATGATGTCAGAAAGATGCCTTGAAGGCAGTTAATGGAGTTGGTTGCTCGAAATCAAGGAGAAAGAGGTCCTAAGAGTTAGGATGATGGCACAATGATAAGTTGCAAAAGTTGTTACAAAGTTGTCATGACAACATTTTTCATGTTGCATGCAACTCGGTTACCTTTGGATCCCCTAGAAGATGGGAGTTTGGGATCGACCAACATCCCTAAAAACATGGCAAAAGGCATCTATGATGCAAGAGGCTCGAGTTATAAGGATGGTAGATTGTAATTAAGTTGGTGGTTATGCTTTTGAATAGAAGAACTCTGCATTTTCTGAAAATTCCGTGTGTTTTGAAGTGACAGTGATACCAAATGAGATATATGCTTTGATTTAGTGTGAAATTTGTGTTTATAGAGTAGATTTGAGTATTTCTCCTTTTGTAAGTAAGTTCATTTTATTTAGTTTAAGTGTTTTGTGTAAATAAGTTAGAGTTTAGGGTCTTTACTGTCTTGAACTGAATAGTCAGTCTTTTTATGGCTCCCCCATGAAATCTAGCCATGAGAACTTCCTGAGATTGGATGGATTTGTTAGGGGAGCCAATTCTCTATATATACTTAGTGGTAGGAGTCTTGAAGAGTCGAGCATGCATTTTTAAAATCAAACCCTAGGTGAGCTTAGAAGGGTCCGGTTAGAGGTTTGATAGTGGAATATTGAAGAAAACAGGCAGGGGAAAGAGGTACCGTACGGAACAAGTACAGTTCCAGGTGGGGCAGAGTCATATCTTAGTATGCTAGAAGGATTGAGGTCCAGTCAATCCATTTGTTTAGTTGATAAGCAAGAAATCAGTGAACCCCTAGTAATTAGGCCTATTAGCCCTATTTAACCTAGATTCTAGGAAACTAGTGTACAGAGGATTCAGGGGTCTGAAAATTTGTAAATCTTTTAGAAGATCCAAAAGGGTATCTGAATGTGAAAATTTTTTTCTAGGTTTTTTGGGAAGTTTGGTCAAGAATGACAAAAAGGTCACTGTCAAGGGCTATAAGGAATTAGGCCTCATTAAGACAAAATCTTGGAATCGGTAAGAAAGAAGATAGGAGACCATCCAAGATGAATCCAATTGGATGTGTATGGCATGTTTTTAGTATCTCTAATACCCATGCAAGCAGTTCAAGGAGTTGTGTGATGTTGGCACTTAGAGTCTTCTAAGTGGAAGAGATAGTTTACCAATTTCAAAGAGGTGTAAGTCTTCCAAGGTGAAGCACAAGTGGAAAACTCTTAGAGAGGAGTTGGAATAGGACTTGGTTAATCATCCAAGCCTAACAAGAACCTATTGGTATCAGGTTCCACGAAGAAGACAGTGAAAAGGACTTTTAGCAGATTGTGCAAGCAAGCCTTGGAGCACTCACACCAATTATATGCTACAATAATTTATATTACTTGAGAATAATAAGCCTCTTTGAAGGAGAAAATGTCAAAAAGTATCCAAGAATTAAAAAATTACAATATAATGGTAATAAACTAACCACTAGCTCCTATATATACCTTGCTCATGCCTTGGATGTCACTCAAGCCAACTTAGATACTTGAATATAATACCTAGGATGGCATAAATATCTAAATAAGAACATAAAAATGGTCATATAACTTAATTAAGAGTTAAAAATAATTGCAAGATGACTACTCATAACCCTATTCACACTATATAATTAAGGGTGTAGCAAGATGACATATATAGTTTTCCAAGTATTATGTGTGTATTATATGGTGAAGATATTCTCATGTTATTCTAAGAGTGTCCTTGTATGTTGAGGAGTACCTAGTTGGTATTTCTAGTTATTAAGGGTGTTAGTTCACAACATACTAGATAGTTGTGTTATTGAGATTGCCTTGTTTTATGGTTCTATTCTTGTGATTATCTTTTATCATCTATTTTATTTTATACTTTTCCATTAAATATATTTTTTCTACCCATAATTGTTACTTGGTGTTTACGTATGTGTGCCTTATGTTTGTGTTTATCTTGATTGTATATTGTGTGTATTCTTGTAATCTATATTCTTGCTTTCTTTGTGTGTGTGTGTGTGTGTGTTTTCTTGGTTTTCATATTGATTGTAAGTTGGTTCTATATGAGAAAGATAAGGGACTGTACTATGGTAGTAGAAATACATGTGGTATGGGATGCATGTTATTCTACCTTGAGCTACTTTGATTTAATAAAGATGTAACCATTGAAGGATGGGTATTCTCATAGAATAGGATGCAAATAGTAGTAATTTGGAGGTGTTGCATATGGCCTCAAGTATATAGTGATAGTTGTTCTTTGTTACTTAAGTCTTGTATGTTACCGTAGTGTGTTGCGAGCTTTCTATGTGGTGGATGATTTATATTACTTATGCTTATGTATATATTTAGGAATGAGCGTGAAAATAATCTAAATAAGATAACCATATATTTGTATTTTTCATGTTACTTGGGATATCAAATTATCACTTCAAGACATGCTAATGGTTGGGGAGGAAAAAGAGATTTTTTCTTGATGTCTAGGTTCAATTAAATTCCCCATATACATCATAAACTAGAGAATTTTTGTGGTTGGTGAGTGTTTATCTTGATAACCACATTGATGCATTCTTATATTCTTGGATATTATATCACTAGCATTTACGTGGTGGATTGAACATGTTGCCTTAAGTACTTGTGGATATTTGATGGGTTGTAATTTTGACTTAATGTATTATTGGATTATGTATTTATGATTAGGTAAGTGCATGGAAATGGGAGATAAAAGGGGGTCAAAAGTAGCCACTTTTTTCCTAAAATTAGGTAAACCTAAACTTGGATGCATAATTTGAGTTACTTACACTCAATATTTAGAGATGTGGTTAGAATAAAAATTGTAGTACTTTGAATATAGTTTCTAAACTATTGATACATTTAGAAAATTGGTAATATTGAGAGGATCAAATATTGAACACACACAAAAGTGTTCCTTTTTTATCTCTAAAATATAACATAGCATTTGGTGTGCACCCTCCTATTTTTATTATATTAATTATTATTCAAAACCAATTGGTGGAAAGATATCTAAGAGCTAGTACTACAAGTTATATATATTTTTATCAATTTTTCTTTTGATTTTTAAAATTGAATGCATCTTGGAAACTACATCATTGAGCATGCATGTCACATAAGTTCTACCAAAATAGTCATTTTTTAAATGTATATAGAGTGAAAGCACGAGATAATATTATATATTATTTTTCAAATTTAAATAAGTGGATCAAAAAATATAAATATAAAGCAATACATATGTATTTGAGGAATATGAAGACATCAACAAAATTAAATCAATATAAATATCTTAATTTATTCAAAATAGAGAAAATATATGGTTAGAAAGCTAAGGAGATTGAAATTTTGGTGGTAGTTTCGTCAAATTTTGTAGCAAAATAAGTAAAACTAATGAAAATGAAGTTAAAAAAGCTACTTAATGTGTAAAACACAATTTTGAAATCCAAAATAGAAATCCAACCCTCAAGCTTGGAGATCCAAACCTATTCCCTAAGAGATTGGAATAAAAACTTTGAAATATAACATGAGTGTGTTATAACATGCTCAAATTACTTAAATTTTATATCAAAAGATAAAACATAGCAGTTTTTTCTATGTGTGTGCTATGCATGCAAAATGTGCATGTACTAATATAACACATGCATGTTACACACACATAGCACAAATGCTATATGCACATAAAATTTATGCTAAATGCACTATTTTATGCTTGTACACTATAATACATTGATGCAATCATGAACATAGGATCCAATGAAAGATTATCCAACCATGTAGTAAATTGAAACAACAATATGCTCTTTATTAATTCATGATCATAATAGGATTATAATATATCACAGTAGGCTTCCAATGTGCTAGGCCTCAATTATTTGATTACAAATATGTTCACAAAATTATATAATTCAAAAGATATTGCAATACAATGTCAATGTTGAGCTTTAGAACTAAATACCTAATTCTACCCTATCATCTTGACTACTTTCTAATGAACAAGAAAATATTTATATAGTATATTCTAGCCTTAGGAGTGATCTCAATCAACAACATGGAGGTATAAACCTTGATGCCAAGTATAACATGTAGTTAACAAAATTTGTGAGATAATTTTTTTGGAATGAATACAATGATGATGGATCAACAAATCTCAATATGGTTCATAATGTAAGCTCTTTTGGGTCTAGTGTATCTTGAAATAGGTTTCTTTATTTCCATTGGAAAGTTTCTAGAAACTATGAATAGTAAAATTGGATGTCTACTTGATATGTAATTTTGGAAGTCAATTACACTTTTGCAGTGATTGGGATCTTGGGATTTGAATGCAATAAAATATAGGATCAATATATGACATGTATTCCCAACTATGAGGTGAAATATGAAAGTCTAATGAAATGTGGTAGGATTTACAATGACTAGTAGATGATTGGAATGTGAATGAAAACCTACAAACAAACAAGTAATTTTTTTTTGGGTGATGCAAGATTGCTCTTACACCTTGAGATGCTTTTGCATCACACACTCACATTTTATTTTTTAAAATATGAGTGTATTTTGTCTAATTCACTTCTAAAATAATTTTGGTCACTTTTTTGTCACTCAGCTAGTTGTACTTACCTATTTAGTTGACTTTTTTTAAGTGATTATTGGATATAGTTGTATGATATCTTATGAAGGAACTTTTAAATGAGATATAATATGAGTTGGTCTTTAATACATTCTTTGTTAGAACCGAATTACTAGTTCTAGTTAATGTTTAATAACTTTTGAGGTTATATTTTGGGAGCTATTATAAGAAGATTTAGAATATTGCAATGAAGAAAGATGCAACCTATTACTAGAGGTTGCCTAAAAAATTATAGTTGTAGAAGTAGTCCAAAATAGAAGTGACACAAAAATAAGAAAGGCAAATGAAGAGTGTATACACCTAAAATTGGTCACAACATTTAATTAATTAAATACTAGTTATTTAATTAATATCCGACTACATATAAATAAATTCACAATTTATTTATATTATTCATATCCTTTAATTCTTCAAATCTAAAAAAAATCATATTCTTCTAATTTAATTAAATAAATGAATTTCTAAAGTTTGTTTTATTTAATTAAGTTTCACTAATCTTAGATGAGGAATTCAAGCACATGTCTACAAATTTTTATGCCACCTCACCAAGGTCACATGAAGTTAAATAATTCTAATTTTTAAATTAGAATTATTTTCAAACACATGGCTTATCCCTCACAGACTTGATTCTCCCACACATTTGACATTCAAACACATGGCTTATTCCTCACACACTTGATTCTCCCACACATTTGACATTCAAACACATGTCTTATTCCTCACACACTTGATTCTCCCACACATTTGGCATTCGAACACATGGTCTTTTCTTCCCACACTTGAGTCTTCCATCCATTTGGCATGTTGCCCATTGGTCAAGAGATTCTTCCATCCAAATCACATGTTGTCTTTGGTCAAGGGGACAACATCTTGATTCTCTCCATCTCCACCATCCATTATTCTTGTTCGAATTTAGACCATTGATTATTGCCACCCCACAAGATGCTTAGAAAAGGCTATAAATACAACCCTTTGGCATTGTATTTTGCATCCACTTTTGAATAGAGTTATCATGCAGGTTTATCGTTTGAGCTTGGGAGCACTTTGGAGTCTTATAATTAGTTTTTATATCATGTTTTGCATCATAGTTAGATCTTAGACTAACACTTTAATTCATAGTTGCATTTTATGTTATCCTTTGCATCATAGTTGTATTTTAGATTAGTATATTTAGAGTTTGCATTTGAGCATATGTAGAATCATATATAGAATCATATAGATCACCACCATAGTATCCACCACCGTTTTTCCATTCATCATAGTCACCCATCATTCATCATAATCATCCATCATTCATCATAATATCCATCATCATTTCTACCATTTAGTTTCATGTAGGAATTTAATTAGCTTGCATGTTAAATACTAATCTCGTTTCTTATGTGTCATTCTAATAGCCTTTGTGCACATAGAAATCTGAGGGCCAAGAGGTTAAATGAATCATTAAGAATAGAGGACAATGAGACGTTCTTGAAAGATTCATTAAATTGCAATTTAGAGTAGCTTCTTTTCTTTGAATCTTTGATATAATTCGTTTCATTAAGGTTTGTGTTGATACTAACTTTCCACATTTAACACACACACAAAGATTTTCTTGATAGGAAGAAAAGTGGATGAAAATTCTATAAGGAGCCCAAACATGGTAGAATCAAGCTAGTAGTGGTGGAGAAAAATTCCTCATAAAAGAGTAAGATATTATGAAGAATGAATGTGAAGGATATGATATTGTGAGCATGCTTGATATAGTAACAAAAAATAGATGAAGAGGGAAATAGATTTTGATAGTAGTATAGGAAAAAAGTGATGAACAAGATACAAGCTACAAAGGATAATTAGAAAGCATGCATAAATAAGATAGTGTAAAGAAGGAAGAAGCACCTATGAGAATATTTTATTCCATTAACTTGATTTTTGTTTTTAATTGTTTGTGTGTAGGTGCAAAAAAATGTTAGACAAGTGATGAGAAAAACTATAATGGATTTTGATGGAGGAGGGCAAGTAGAGGTAGTTTGAATCCTATAAGAAGTTGGGAAAATAGAAAGAGAGCAATTTGGTAGAGGAAGACGGTTTATGGTCCAATAGACCTTCGCTGGAAATGAAGGAGGAAGTTGTGTGAAAACTATGCAATTACCTAACTTAGTGGAAGGGAGTGTTATTGTTTGGTTCTTTAGGTCAAAAGGATGGTTCTAACATCTAGCCAAAATTTGTGAATATTATGCTCATAAACTCTTGAATGTTTGATGTAGTAGCATCTTAGAGTAAAAATAATCCTACATCACTAAGAAAAAAAAGTGTTAGCAATCAACTTTTTGAGTTTTATTCGCATTTTGGCTTTCATGAAGATGTACTTTGGGTAAAATCAACTTTGAGCCAAGAGTTTCATAATAAAACAAGGGGTGGATAATGCACCACTGAATCATAGGCTAAACTAGATTTTAATTTGATTGAGAAATTAAGAAGGAAATGATTTTTTAATAATAGCAATTATTTGTAACTATCTTTCTTTTGTGAGAAAATGAAAATGGTTGTTGCCTACCAATTATTTTAGACCTCAGAGAGTTAAATTAGAAGCCTTTTTCTTCTTATCACTTTTTGATTGTGTATAGAAACACATTTGATTAAAGTGAAGGGAAAGTTATAATCTATGTAAATATTATTTTTGCTATATACAAAATCTTCTATGTCTTTCTCATTGATTTAAGAATAATTATATGTGTTATATATATATATATGTATGTATGTATATATTCTTTTTTGATAATATAAGCTGCATTTATAGGGTGCAGTACCCTTTACACAATAAAATCCCGCGGGCCAAAGTTCCCCAGTTCATAGTAACAATAGAAAAACAAAATGCAAACACAACACAAAAACAACAAAACAAAAAACCCCACAGAGTAGACAAAACCCGCACGATCACCTAGCTAAGTTCTCCCATTCCTCCATGAGAAATTTATAAACATCACCACTAACTTGACTAGTAACTTGACTAGTAATGGAATCAACCTTAATCGCATTCTTCTTTACTTCCTCCTTCAGTATTTTATAGTCTTGTTATGATTGAAGTTTGGTTGATTTTTTATAAAAGGGATAAGCTATATGTAGATTCCCTTTAGAACAAAAGTTAATTATTCAAAAAGATAGCAAATAGTAGAATTAATTGATCTCGATTTTAGCTTCCTTTTATCTCCTTTCAACAATTCTCCCTTCTACAACATTGTGTAGTTTCATAGTTGCATGTGTAGTTTCATAGCTCCATAAAATTGTCTAGCCATGTATTCATCCTTTAATCCACTGAACTTCAACCCACCTATCTGTCATGATGATTTTCATTAGTAATTGATTGGAACGAAAATTCAAGGAATTCATTTATCATATAAGAAGTGTCATTTTAGTGATGTTGCAGCGCTTCAGGACAAAGGTATCAAGCACTAGTATCTCTGTACAAGTTTATGCCGCACTTTATCTTCAATATGCCATTCAAGCTAAGTTTTCTGCTCTTTCAACTCAATCCAATTATTACAGCTATTCGAATTCATATACTTCTCTGTTTGAGACATGTAGCAGCATCAGACAACTCTTCCAGCTCCACGCCCACATGATCATATCTGGTTATTCCCAAAACATTTATTTACTGCCCAAACTTGTTTCAAAATACACTGTATATGGCACCATGGCAGATGCGCGCCAACTTTTTGACAAAACGCACAAACAAAATATTTATCTGTGGACTGCCATGATCAATGGGTACGTCCGTAATGGCCTGTTTGAGGAGGCCTTTTTACTATATCACCAAATGAATGCAGATGGCATAAGTGCTGATCGTTTTATTTTCAGCTCTGTCATCAAGGCATGCGCAAATCTGTCCGCTCTGCAGGAGGGCATAGAGATTCATAATGACATCATTATAGCTGGGTTTGAGTTGGACACTGTTGTAGGCACAGCCCTTGTAGCTATGTATGCAAAATGTGGAGAAATTGAGGTTGCGCACGAAATGTTTGACAAAATGCCTGAACGGAATGCTGTCACCTGGAGTGCAATTATTTCTGGTCATGCTCTGAAAAGGAACGTTAGTGAAGCTTTAAGGCTATTTAACGAAATGCAAATGCAAGGTATCCAGCCCGATTCGGTTATTATGGTAAGCGTTCTTCCTGCATTCACGTGTTTGTCCGATTTACGATATGCAGATTGTATTCACGGCTATGTAATAAGAAGCGGGTTTGAGTTTGATTTTGCTGTGAGTAGTGCCCTCATAGACATGTATTGCAAATCTGGATGTGTAGGTTTTGCACGGCAGGTGTTTGACAAAATGCCTAAAGTAAATGTTGGCTCCTGGAACGCCATGATTGCTGGTTATACTCAGAATGGACGTGCTGAAGAAGCAGTGCTACTATTCAATGAAATGCAACTGTCGTGTGTTGAACCGGATTTGATTACTATGGCGAGTTTGATACCGGCATCTGCCCATTTATCAGCTCTGCAACTAGGCAAGTGCATTCATAGTTATGCCATTAGAAGCGGGTTTCACTCAGATGTTATGGTAGTAACTGCACTGATAGATATGTATGCCAAATGTGGAAGTATGGAGAGTTCGTGGAGCTTGTTTGGGAGAATGCCCAAAAGAAACGTGGTCTCATGGAATTCTATGATTGCTGGCTATGCTCAGAATGGAAATGCCAGTGAAGCTTTGACACTCTTCAGTGAAATGCAACTTCAAGGCTTAAAGCCTGATTCAATCACTGTGGTGAATGCTCTCCCTGCATGTGGACATTTATCAGCGTTGCAGCTAGGTAAGAGTATCCATGGTTACATAATCCAAAGTAATTTTGAGTCAGAAGTCACCGTATGCAATGCGCTGCTTGACATGTATGCCAAGTGCGGGAGAGTAGGGTGCACATACCAATTGTTTAACAGTATGTCTCATAAAACTTTGGTTTCATGGAATTCTATGATAGGCGGATGTGGAATGCATGGGTATGGTAAGGATGCACTTGCTTTTTTCACACGAATGCAGCAGGAAGGCATAACACCTGACCGTATCACCTTCATTTTAGTTTTGTCTGCATGCAGCCACTCTGGCCTTTTGGATGATGGCTGGCAGTGTTTTGACTCCATGACTGAGGATTATGGTATCACTCCTAGCATGGAACATTATGCATGCATGGTAGATCTTCTTGGGCGCTCTGGGCTTCTGGATGAAGCCCGCGACTTTATCAAAAGGATGCCAATTAAGCCAAATGTTGTTGTGTGGGGGAGCTTGCTTGGTGCCTGTAGGGTTCATGGCAATGTTTTGCTAGCAGAGTATGCTATGAAACATATTCTAGAACTGCAACCGGAAAGTGTTGGACATTATATACTGCTGTCAAATATCTATGCTGAGACTGGCAGGAGGGATGATGTAGCAAAATTGAGAAATATGGTGAAAGTCAAAGGACTGAAAAAGGCTCCAGGATGCAGCTGGATTGAGGTAAATAGTAGCATTCATTCCTTCTTTGTAGCAGAAGGTGAAGGTGAAGGTTATGGTTGATTAGAATCGAAGGTTATAATCTGCAGAACTATATTAGTAGTTTGCAGCATATCTTGATTCAATTCGTCTCTAAACAGTAAAGCCAAACTTATTTCCTTTGCAGCTTAAGAACAAAGGAGTTCGCATATTGCATGCTCGATCTAAGAATCAATAAAGGGCAATTCTTGCAAGATGGATTGATGCAGCGTAGTATGTGGCCAATACTAACTTTATACTGCACCAATTGAGGAGCTTCTGAACAACATTAATTTTATACATATAAGTGTTGGACGTTATGTATTGCTGTCAAATATCTATGCTGAAACTGACAGGTGGAACGATGCAACAAAATTGAGAAATATGATAAAAGTCAGGGGACTGGAAAAGACTCCAGGATGCAGCTGAATTGAGGTAAATAGCAGCATTCATTCCTTCTTTGTAGCAGAAGGTTATGGTTGATTATAATTCAAGGTTATAACCTGCAAACCTATATTAATAGTTTGCAGCATATCATGATTCAATTCATCACTAGGCAGTGAAGCCAAACTTATCGCCGCTGCAGCTGAAGGACAAAGGAATGTCTAGATTGCATCTTCAATTTAAGAATACATAAAGGGTAGCCATTCTTGTTAGATGGATTGATGCAGCATATTATGTGCCCAACATTAACTTTATACTGCACAATTTGAAAGAAGCCGTGCGAACGACTAGCTGTTTCCTTTTGGCTAAGAGTAGTCATGGGACCTCTATCAGCATCGTGAACACCTTTTTGTCTCACAACTGTCACAATGTCAACAAGTCCTTTCACAAGTGTGAAAGATGCAAGCCATTTTTTATCACTTCAAGCATAGCCCGGGTGATGATATGGGAACTACAAACAAAAGAAAGCACAAGTTTGAATGCAAATTAACTCATGCACATAACTTGGTTCAATTCAGTTATGATAGGGTTAATGTAGCAAATTGGAGAGCATATAATTGATATTATATTTTCTACTTTTGAAAAATATGGATCCAAAGATCCTTAAGTACATTTATGGACAGGTGTGTCTCTCAAATGAGACATGACTGTTTGTAACTAAATAAAATTTATATTTTAACAATCTCCCCATAAACTTTATTTTATCACACAACTTAACTAGATTATGGGGGGCACCTATAACAAATAGGTTTGTTAGCTACCCATGTACAAATAAAGAATATTTGACATCAATGTCTTCTTGAAAGTATAAAAACTTATCCTTCTTCTGAATAGTCTTGATTAATTTTTTGTCCATCATTATCCATAGTAAGACATTCTCCATAGTTATATCAATAAAAGAAGTGAAGCATTTCCAATGATCTTTATGATCAATAACTTCACAGGTTTAGCGATGATCTCTAGAATCAACTTCAACAACGATTTTTGTGATCGACTTCAACAACGATCTTTGCGATCGACTTCAACAATGATCTTTTCAACCGATTTCAACAACGATTTTTGCAATCAATTTCAACAACGATCAGTAACGATTTTTGTGATCAACATCAACAATGATCTTTGCAACCAAAAGCTTCAACAATCTCTACGATCAATTTTAACAATGATCTTTGTGATCAAAACATTCACAAATTTAGCAATGATCTTTGTGATCAACGCTACAATTATTCAACAATTATCTCTGCGATCAATACTTCAAATTTTTTAGTTCAAAAAATGTTCTTTGCGATCAATGTTACAACCATTCAAGAATGATCTTTGTGATCAAGAGTACAACTTTTAGGTTCAACAATGATCTTTGCAATTAACGTTGCGACCATTCAACAATGATATTTGCTATCAATTGTACAACTTTTACATATATGAGTGCTCCAACTTCAAATCTCATACTACTACATGGATAGAATTCAAGTAGCCTTTATAGTAGTCAAAATTTATAGATTAGATTATATGGTTTCTAGGATGATATTTGACCATGATTTGTTATTTGTCTGACATGAGAATATTTATGCTTGTACAACATTTTTAACATATTTGTGGCCTTTTTCCAACTAGATCCACTAATCCATCCACAATCCATCTATATACTATTTTTTAAAAGTTGTTTCTTCCGCTTTTTGTTCCAACACAATTTAGAAAGGTTCTTCAATCACAAATACTACAAGGATGAAGATCCCAACACATCTCTTTTTTATGTCCATGCCTATGACAATTAGAACATTGTATGTGTGAATTCAAAATTCACCATGCTCCCTTCGGGTTTGATTTTTGGCTAAGCATCGGCCCATGCCTTCAATGAATTTCATTGGCCCCCCTTTTGGTTGTCACCACGGCTTCAACCACGTGTTTGCTCATCGCACTCCAAAGGAATTTTCTCCTTGCTCTTCTATCGGCCCCCGAAATGCTCCCACGTGTCGTTACCGTGGGTTATTTTGATCGCTTCCTTTCACTTCCTCATCGGCCCCTGCTTGTGTGCCACGTAGCTCCCATTCACATAAGGATTTGGCGGGCCCCACAAGCAGCGTCTACAGTAAATATTTTTACTACGTGTCCTCTTTGCATAAGCTTTCAGTGAAGGAAGGAAATATCGACCGCAAGCAGCGAAATGTTGCCACACGTCTCTTTAACGCACACTTCTTAAACGCAGGGGATGAAGCGGACTATGAGCTGTGGGATGCTACCACGTTTCCTAACCGCCTATCCTAAATGGCAACACTTGTTTGCACGAGACTTTGCTGGACCACTACCATCATTCGCAGGGGATGCACCTGAATGGAGGGAGACCAAATGCTGTGTCTCAAATCTTTTTTGTTACAACGACCGAGGGAAATCATTGCCTCGACATCATTGCTCAGATTCTGAATCTTTTCAGTTGTTGCTTGCCAAGTGGTGGAAGGCTTGCTATAAATACTGTTCTTTTCTTCGGAAGATGGGTTCCACAGTTCCGAAGGTTCCAATGTTTTAGGTTACAAGTTTGGAGATCATATGTTATTTCACCAGTTTTTAGAATCATAGGATTTTTGGAGAGACCAGGCCTTTGTATTGTTTAGATTATTGCAAGAATTCACAGACTGTGCCATTGTTCGGCCTCTTTGTTTCTTATGCTATTAATAAACTTTATGCTGTACCATTTTTGTTTGAATGGTTTATTTGTCATACTTCTATAATTTGAATGCAAGTTTGCTGGTTCAAATCATGTCTTTCAACTCTTATTTTCAGTAAATGGGCATGATTATTATTTTATGTCATTGAATGAGCTGTTCATGCTACAATCCTTGATTTTTGTTATTCTAGGACATGGTAAATTGCTAAGTAGACCCTTAGAGCATATCCAAAAGATAAGTTTATCGTGCCTTTTATCTAAATTATGGCGTATCGCCTTAGTTAGATTCTTTATTTCATATATGCTTTCGTTTCCCATTCCAAAACCCCATTCATAGAAGAAGCCGACTTCTTTAAAAATCTGGAGGTCACTCAGTTTAGCGCAATAGGTCCCCCATGTTGATGTTCATTACAACGTCGGGTGTCTCCTAGCAGATCTCCTTGTCTTCGATTGGATAAATTAAATAATAGCTATAAGCTATTTAATTTATATTTATATCGATTTGTGATTTCATCAAGAGATACGAGTTAATAAAGAGGTGCATTTATGAAGGCCAACTTCTATCTTGGAGGCGCGATTTTTGAAGGGACACATTCTTCTAAGAGGTCGACCTTTTATTTCTTAGAGACACGCCTCTTGGATGAGGCTGACACATTATCTTGAAGAGTCACGTCTCCCTTTCCATTGTGTATTTATATTCGATGGTGTTTCACTTGTTCATCATCCATTCCATTCACATTCATTCCTTTATCCAAGTCGAAGTTCTTCAAGCGCAGAAGTCTGAGTTTATAGTTTGCAGATTGCATCATTGTGCCTCTGAGTTCTATCAGATTGTGGTGCATCTACAAGCCTTCATATTCAACCTATTGTAAAGGAGATTATTTGTGCTATCATTTAATATATAAGAGATAAATTACTGTGGGGTTTTTCTCCCTCAAGAGGAGGGTTTTCCTAGGGTATCTGCTGTGTCTTGTGTTGGATTTTGAATGAATTTCTGTGCACTTAATCTGATAATAAATCTAACACCCCATAAACTGAGTTTCCCACAAAGGGCTGTTACCTTGCCAATTTTTGGCATCAACAGTATGCATTGTATTTCTTGAAATAAGTTTTTTGAACTTGTAACATTGTTTTTATTTCCACTAACATATCCAAGGCCTTCATTCTTTGGCCTTCCTATTGGCTCAATGGACTCTATAATTCCTTGTCCATATTTTCCCAAACCTTTTCCTTCATATACCATTCTTTTCATTATCTTAAATCCAACATTCTTTGAAGAACATGCTTTCTCATTATCTTCTCTAGTAGCAAGATTAGTAGATTCAATAATATTGTTGTCTTCCTTACAGTTTTCATCAAGAGGGGCTTTAGCTATATCACAATTATCAAGCAATTCATCTAATGAATAAAAAAAATCACTTGTATCACATGACACATTACATAATATAGGTTTAGACTTTAGACTCTGGTTTTCCTTTACATAAGCTTCAAACTTTAGATTTTGGTTTTTCTTTACATAAGCTTTAAGTAATTCATTGGACAAAAGACTTTCTTCCCTCAATTTCAATATATCTTCCTTTTGTGACCTATTTTCTATTTCCAATTCTTCATTTTTCACTTTAACATTTTCCAATTCTTTTTCAAGATTCTGAATTTTACACAAATATTCGTATCTTTCTTTCGAAACTTCTTTTATCTTTTCTATCAATTCTGAGTTACACCTTTTGAGCTTCATAAGTTCATCTTTCAAACTATCTTTCTCACACAATAAGTTTGCAGGTTCTTTTTTCACCTTCTTACCAGTCTTTCCCATTGGAAATAATTTGCTTATATTTTAACCACAAAAATATTTTCTTATGTAATACCTGATAGTGATTGATTTTGGTGAATCTACCACTTATTTTGTTCCTTTTCATTTTTAAACTTAAGTTTCAACAAATATTATAGACTTCATCAAATTTTGTGAAAAACTTTTAGTAAATTTGTGATTACCTTTCTTCTTAAAACTACAATATCTTCCAACTTGTCTTCTCCAACCCGCCCGCCTTTGTTGATAGGATGAATGTGTGATGGATGATAATAATTTTCAACAAATAATATTACTACTTCAATCTATAATTTTACTTCCTCTTACTAATTTTGTTGTCCTCCTTTGAAGATTCGCAAAATTTTCTAAGCTCTACAATCCTTTCTTGAACAATGACGACTTTGATAGATCAAAAAAAAAATATTTGCATATGCATTAATTTTAAACTTTCTTTTCCCTCTGACTGCAGACTTTACCCAAAGGATGTGGCTTCACAAGAGAGTTTAAAGACCAAATAAGCACAAGCCCATTAGAATCTAATGAGGCAACAAGTTCAGCTTCAATAACAAGATGCAGTTCCACCTGTAAAATAGTTCCCGAGTGACCACCTTGATTTAGGATTTCACTTAAGTCACGTGGATTTCGGCTGTCTTCATTAGAGTTTATAGTTTTTTTCAAGAGAACTGCCAAGACTAGCAATTGGCGTTGAGGCCTCTACACGTGACCAACTAAAGATATTTTGTGGTAGCAGCTCAAATAAGTCTACTGAAGATGGCGGAGCTGATGACTTCCTGCCAATCCTCTGAATGAAAGCTTTAACAAGCACATAACAAGCATGTGAATTTAAATAGGTCCCAAATAATGGAAGCTTCAATCTTTGGGGAAGCAGATCAGTTCTTTTGTTCCACAAAGATAACGCGCGGGTATCTGGGAGGAGATATATCATCTAAACAATGCAATGATCACCAAGCAAGAGAGGCATTAGGACCAATTCCAAGCAACCATTCGCAGCTGCCAACATTTCTGCCTTTGGAGACCTCATCAAAACTGCTTACCTCATATCTTTGACAATAATTCAGCGATCCGGATGAACGTTCTTCTAAATTTGAACGGGAAAATTCCGAGACCTAGTTGAAGAATTCTCAATAATCCAAATCAACGTAGGAATTAAAGCTTACGAATCCCAAACAAAAACAATAACCGAGCCAACACCGCAGACTTATATGTGCCAAATTTCAAAAATCAAATTCTGCTTGAGATGGTCAACTATCGTGTCAAACTCCTCGGAAATAATGGCAATCTGTTAATCTCACAACTCATAATCTGTGCACGAAATAATTTCAGATGAGATTTTAGGTGGGAATGTGAAGGTGTGAAGGCAGTGAGATCGTTGATCTATGCCATGCTAAAAGAATAACAGTGTTGTAAGGTTCTTTCTCCTGCTCAACAACAGATTAAACCACTAGCAAATGAAACGCCTACCAGTCAAATGTTTATATCTTCACTTCATGTCTTCATTACGCTTGGAATTTAATATTATTAGTTTCAAACATTCAGGCATAGAAGTTTATAAGGCTTTGATACCATGTAGAAAATTGGAGAGCATATAATTGATATTATATTTTCTATTTGTGAAAAATATGGATCCAAAGATCCTTAAGTACATCTATGGACAGGTGTGTCTCTTGAATGAGACATGACTGTTTGTAACTAAATAAAGTTTATATTTTAACAGTTAATTCAACTGTTTTTTCGTTCAGCTCATGGATTCTATGGTTTGATCATGAAGAGCATGCACTGTTTTGGCATTAGGTTTGATCATGAAGAGTAGATCCACACAATGCATGCTAAAATCATTTTAGCAAGCAACATTAATATTATTTGACTTAATGCTAAAATCATCTCCTTAACTTGGATTAAATAATTACTTGAATTGAGTTTGTAAACAAGACTAGTTATAATCAATTCAACAATTGCATATAATTTAAATAACATTTGAATGCAATTCTAGCAACTTCCTCTTTATTTCTTTTTCGATTCCCAAATGCACCACACAACATTTCCATACACGAATCATTCGCCGAATATAACAAATGCCATGAGAGAATACACAAACACAGCTGAAACACACATATATACAGTTTACTCACAACACAAATAGACTCCATTATTATCATCGATTCAGATTTGAGTTTACACGACATATCATATGGCACATTTTGTACTCAATCCAGGTATGATAGGTGTTAACAAACACATTAAGCTCAATGTGGCATCTCTCATACAACCACCATTGGAGAAATAACATATATTTGTATATTTAGGTGGGAATACAACCTTATACTTGCACACTCAATTCACACATCAAACATACTTGCTCCATATTTATTATATCCGAAGCAATGTAAACTCATCCAATAAGGTACAAAATCAAATAAAACATATAACCATCTCATTCAAACATGAAATATGATAATTAGTTAAAATGCATAATACTAAAATCATTTAATAATCACATTCATGTACTTTTGATACATAAAAAGATAACAATGTAATAAAACACTATGATAATCCAATCATATAAAGCGTAACATATGCATTTTAAAAATATCCAATATAATAATAGGTAAACATCCATAACGCTAACACATTGATAATAACATCCCCACACATACACACAAACATATATCCAGAGAGATAAAGTAGAATATAACATTGACAAATATTAATGTGATAGTATCACACGCATCTTGAAATAATCAATCAAAATCTAAGTGCCTAAAACAAAATAACCAAGAGAAATGCCAGAGGCATTACATCCCCCCTAGAACTAGGCTTACTCCTAGAAGTTGCAAAAATTGTTAAGATTAGAAGGCAATTATTTAACAGTTAAATACAGATTTGATCAATAAAATAGAGAAATAAAACACACAAAAATTATAGCAATGTTCAACAAGACAACATAGAGAATTTAACGTGGTTCACCCAATATGGGCTACATCCACAAAACCACAACCATCCAATGATTTTATTATCCAGTGCAAAAACAATATTACAATCTCGCGAATAATGTCCATCTGCAACTCCCATCCCGACCGCTTATAACAAGCTTTTTAGAAGCTTCTAGAATTAGGGTTTTACAAAGTCATTTTTTATCTTGTTGGTGGTGAAGCAAAAAATAGGACAATTTTTTTTTCTCAGGGGTTGCCGCCCCCGAACCCCCGCTTTTCGGGGGTGCCCCTGGACCCCAACGAGGATACATGAAGAGTGTACAGTATAGCCATGATTAGTCGCCACATACCAACAAAAAGTTAGGGATACATAGTCCTCAATTGTGTCACATCCTCACAAGTAGTTGAGGTCTCATTAAAAGGGTCCCATTGGATCCTCACCTAATCCAATTCTTGCTCTCGAAGGGCTAGCCTCTGATGTTGCAAAATACAAATGGGATCCAATTTTTTTTTCTCACCCTCCTTGACCTACATGACACCCCAATCAAGAATATGTGTTACATCAGAAATATATTGTCTAAGAACAAAAACATGGAACACATCATGGACATGTAAGAGGTTGACTGACAAGGCAAGATGATAGGAAAATGGACCAAGGATATCAAAAGGTCCAATAATACATGTTGTGAGCTTAAAACCTTTCCCAAAACGAAGTAGAATCTCGTGCAGTTGTGCTTTCAAGAATGTGTAGTCATCCACCAATAAATGTTGATCTAATCTCATGGAATTGTCATACTTCTTTTGCTTATCTTGAGTAACTAACAATTTCTCTCTAATTTGAACTACTTGTTACTCCATCTCTTAAGCATCTTAGGACCCAAAACAACATAGTCCTCCAACTTATCCTAACTAAAGAGGGTTTGACAGGGTCAACCATACTCATGAAATGGGGGCATACCAAGAGAACTATGGTACCTATTATTATAGGAAAACTCAATGAGGTATAAGTAGTCCTCCCACTTGGACTATTGATCCATCACATACATGTGAAGTATGTCCTTAAGCACTTGGTTAGCCCTCCTTGTCTAGCCATTTGTCTCAAGATGGTAGGTAGAACTAAAATTAAGTTGAGCGCCCAAAGCATACTGCAAGGATGTCTAAAACATAGAAGTGAACACTAGAACATAGTTAGAAATAATTCTAGATGATGCATTCCATGCAACTGTATAATCTCCTCCATAAAGACATGTGCCATGGATGCAACACTATAAGTTGATCTCACAGGTGAATAATAGACAACCTTGGTCAACTTGTCCATTGTCACCATGATGACATCATGAAAATACAAAGAAATAGGCAACCCAACTATGAAATCTAAGGAAATCACATCCCATTTCCACTCAAGAATAACATGTGATTGCAAGAGACTTGCTAGATCTTGATGATATGCCTTTACCCTATGATACCCCAGGCATCTAGCTGAAAAACTAACGTCACGCCTCATCTCTGCCCAATGGGAAAACTACCTTAGATTAGCATACATCTATTTCATGCCAAAATAATATGCATATGGGAAACAATATGCCTTTGACATAACAACAGTGCAAAGATGAAACTGAAATATAAATATGACCAAGATGTCACAACAATCCATTTTACTCTTAGAAAGAATATCTAGAACACTTTCTGACAAGGGCTCTCTATGACCCAATTTTTCACTAACCTCTTGATACCAAGGATCCTCTAGAAGCTTTTCCAAATTATGTCTCCATAGATTGATGCTAAGGGTCAAAATCAATATTTCATGACACCTCATGCTCAAGGCATTAATGACCATAGTCTCCTTCCCTGTGATGTTTTAGACACCAAAGTCAATCACAAATAAATTCCATCTAATGACATTGATGTGCATTCATAATTTATTGAGTTCAAAAGTATATTGCAAACTAAGATTATCAATATGTAGCTCAAATTGATGGCCCAATAGAAATTGCCTCCATCACACAAGCACATGGACAATAACTACCAATTCTAAGTTGTGGGTGGGGTAATTCAAATCATGATCCTTGATTTTTGTGATTCATAGGAACCATTTGACCCTCTTGCATAAGGACCACACCCAAACCATCCAATAATGTATCAATACAAACTACACAATCTATTGCAGGATCAGGTATAATAAGGATAGGTGCACTAGTCAACCATTCCTTAAGAAATTGAAAGGATAAATTACACTTCAACTCCAACCACACAAAATCATTTCTTCTCCTTTGAAGAAAGGTGTTTGTATGTGCCACTCTTGAGAAATATTAGACAAATTGATGACAATAAATTGCTAATCCCATGAAACAAAAAATGTATAAATA
>VDFB02364156.1:363320-385407 GCA_007258455.2 Sequoia sempervirens | reverse complement strand
ATTCTATGAAATAGGACCAAATGTATTGCACTCCATAATACTAAATTAGTTCCACCCTTCCTCACATAATATTTCTCTAAAACATCATCAAACAATAATCAGTAACATTTGTCTCACATGATAAAATTTGCATAATGAATAATATAAAAATCCAGTTGAACATTCCATCACAAATCAAACACTCATTCAATAAATACAGGCATAGAAAAAATCATTGGATCCACAATATTTATTACAGAAATAATAATCATCCAACATGTAAAATCTCCATATCTGAATTACGTTAAGACAGGATAAAAAAATGAATCAAAGATGTCAATACTTTGCGATATTACCCAACATAAATCTACCTCTTGTAAGCATATTAGATTCTGCAATTTAGCATGTTATCCCTTACATTATTATGAGAATTTGAATCAAGAAAAGGTGAGGAACACAATTCTGCAGTATAATCCTTGAATAATATGATGAAAGTAGGTTCATGGAGGTAAAGTGATTTACTAATGGGGGTCAAAATTTGCTCTAATAATCTTTTTATGCAACACTTTCCACTCTCGAATGTACAGAACTGTTCCAATATGCAGAGAACTCGGCAGATGTAAAGTGGTGTCAATTGTGTTTCTTCTAAGAGGATAGATTGCACTTTAAATTCTTCCTTACGCAATTTGCTATGCTCTGATTTTCAAGAAAAATGCAAATCTTCTAATAACTTTTTATATGCTCCCTTCAATATTAGCCAATGATACCTGTTTTTTATTAAAAGGGCCTCCCTAGAGCTATACCTTAATGTTGTATTTTAGGTTCCCACATTAAATTTCAACCTTTGGATGACAGAAATCTGCATTCTGTCCGAAACAATCTGATTTCCTTCCATAGGATACAATCTTATTTTAAAACCTGAATTGAATAGGTCGGGAAGAATCATTTGAGCTCAATAGAGAAACTGATTTTCTTCATGTGTTATTATGCAATGAGGGTTGAGTTGCATGAACGAATTTCCAAATCTTTCAAAATTTCTATGTGGAAATTCTTCCTCCACGTGTATATTTCAAGAAAACAATACCAACTGCAGAATTATTGTTTTTGACAATCCTGATTTATTATCAAAATCCTTAGATCATTTGTTATTTTACAATTGAATTCAACATCGTCTTTCTCAATGAATGCTGTTGTCAGATTGAACAATGGAATAGTATAGTTTAGTCAGCAACAGAAAACTGATCTGGTTTCATAATACAAAATTGAATTTTGTGGTTTTCGTTTCGTCTCTTATTTGGCATATTTTACAGTTAAAACCTTTTTTATTCTTGAATTTGTTTTCCCAGGTAAGCGTAGTGGATGCTCTTGCCATACCCGTAAAGTTTGTTGGCATTGGAGAACAACTAGACGATCTACAGCCGTTTGATCCAGAGGCATTTGTTAATGCTATATTTCCTTGAGAAACCTTTGAACAGTTTGTATTTTTATGGGGAGTTATTGGTTGTCTAGGGCAACGTTTGATAATTTTTTACTATATTCATTTTTGTTGAGTTCAAACGGCGATGGAATGTGTAAATTTTGAGATTAAAACTTAAGTTACTTAAAATGCACCATTTATCTGACAAATGGTGAAATTGGGTATAGATGTTGCAGCATTATTGGGATATTAAGGTGATTTTAGTTGTAGATGCAGGCAATCTGTTAGAATGAGAACTGATTGCTGTACAGACATCGAGGATGAAGTGTGCTATTTACCAATGTTGGAGAGATAAAATTACCAGCTCGCGAATAAGGTGGTCATCAACAGGTTACTAGGAAGTTGAATTTTTTCCCTACCAAAAGCTTTGTTTGCGCTGGATAATTTTACTCTTTGCAGCTTCCTGTTTTGTGCGTTGGCTGTGGTATGTAACTCAATTTCAATAGCTTATCACGTCTCTTGGGGATTTTAATCAGTTGCCCTGCTTCGGAATTCTTTATCACTCGAGCTTATCCCGGTTAGCAATGATTATAGCATACTATCCTGCTAACTAATTCCCATTTTCTTCATTACAAGACTTAATATGATGGAATGTTAAACTTTTGAACTTAACTAAGCTATGAATCATTTAAGTCTCTAATTAAACTCAATTAATTGTTAAGATCTCACCTTTTTTGTGTGGTGTAACATATATATATATATATATATATATATATATATATATATAATTGCAGTATTTTTGGCTAGTTATTGGCCGTCTGATAGAGTATTTTTTCAAATGTAACTCTTGTCAAAGAATTTTTCGAACTAAGGATTTGCCCTCAAAAGCTGTCACATTAGGTTCTTAAAATATTACACCTAGAACTCCAATTCCATTTTGTAAAAACAACCTATGAAGAAGCAATTATTGTTATGCCTAGAAACTATGTTGTCTCTAGTTGGTAAGGATCATCAATTTTCATCCCAACTATGAGATGGATAGATTATAATACTAGGGGCATTATATATTGCAGTTAGTATGCAATGACCATGCAAATATGTATTTATAATGACTAATTCTTAATAAATTGAAAAATTAGAAAGGAATGTAAACTTTTTTCTTTCTAAGTACTAGAAATCGTTTTGCATAGTGAATAGTGTCAGGGAGTGGAGTATATTATTGATTGAATTGTCTAGTAATGTGAGGTTGATATTGTGTGTAGACAATCCTCCTTCCTCCTAAGAGAGACATGCACTATCTTGTATGTAGGATATAATTATAGTTGAATCTTGGTAGATATGTAGATCTGCTAAATGACACACCTATGAGATTGCAATGAATGTTAGCCTATGACAATCAATGCTTTTGATGTCAATTAATGTTTTTTCAAGTGTTGAGACCTTGAGATTTATGGATTGTCAAAGTCCATGATGTTAGGGTTAGAAAGGCAGATATCTAACAATTAAATGCATATTTAATTAATAAATAGAGAAACTAAAACACACACAGAATAAATCATAACACAGAGAATTTAACGTGGTTCACCCAATCCGGGCTACATCCACCAAACTGCAGACATCCAATACTTTTATTATCCAGTGCAAACTTATTACAATCTTGCGAATAATCACGTTTTTCATTATACTGTAATACCCATCCGAACTTTTTTTTAACAAGCTTAGAAGCTTCCAGATTTTGGGTTCTACAAAATTGGATTTTTTCCTTTTTCGGTGATGACACGAAAAATTGGGAGAAATTTTTTTTTCAAGGGTTGCTGCCCCTAAACCCCCGCTCGGGGCTTGAACCTTGGCAATGATACGTGTCAGGGTGTACAGTATAGCATGATCAATCGCCACATACCAATAATCTCCCACTTGGAGACTGATCAGGCTCCACACCAACTGCCATGACTAATTGGAATGATTGACACAAGCTTATAATATTAATATTGTGGGTCTAAAATAATTGTGTCCAAATGGGTTTGGTTATGTGGGAGAGTGGGAGTCAACAATTTGTTGCTTGTTTTGCAATTCAAAGTCTTTCGAAACATGCCATGTTTTCCTTGTTTGCACATCTTTGAGTATTCACTAAAATTTGTAAAGTTGGTCCCTATAAGATTTTGACCTTGTAGAACTTGACCTTGGCAATCAAGGCACATTGTGGCCTCAAGTCTTATTTTCAATAGATCATATTTGCATGTGAAAGGTCAGATCCTCAACAATTAGACTTGAACCTACAACATTTGGGTTTGAAGCACAAAGTGTTCTTGGTCAACATAGGTTTCTAAAATATTAGCCCAAGGCACCATTGTATTAAAAACTTAAGACAATCACAACTTTCTATAAACACATTTTCCTTTTGTTTATTGAGTTAAAGTTGCAGTAGACAAAAGTGTTGAGGATACATGAGTTGCAAATCCTTTAAAATTTTGAAACATTATTTGATCATACCTTTGTAAGTATAGTATGAAAACAATCAATAGTTATAACATAGATTTTTTTCCCCCTTTTTTACTCTAAGTCAAACAAGGTATAGAAGTAAAGAGCACAAAGGAATTACATTATTGTTCAACATTATTTAATATTTAAGCTTGAAAACAAAATATAGAAAATGAATGCTTGGCGATTAATCAAAATTATATATGGAATTGAGTACAATAAAATTAGTCTTGAAAATGAAATCACAACATTAAACCCCGATAGTCATTAATATGAACAAAGAATCTCTCTTGTAATGTCACCAACCAAATATCCATTAAAATACAAAAAACTAGCATTGTCTAAGTCCTAGACCCCATAATTGAGGATGTCCTACTTGCTCTTGAAAACTCAACTATGAAAACTTATCCCATTAAAAATATATCCAAAAGATACTTGGGCATAAAAATGAGCATATCTTGTGAGTTGTCGCAATTTTATGATTTTTCATAAATTTGCCTTCTAGATTGCAAATAAAGGTATTCTTTTGAATTTTTTACTTTTTTGGAAAGGGCATCAAAATTCATCAGGGGTCTATTAATTTTCATTTTTCAATTTGAGGCCAACTTTATCATGTATTGGTCATATCAAAGTTGGGTAAATTGAATTTGATAGAATGGTTATATATTGAAAGTTTTTTTCCTTAATCACTAGTTTCAATGGAGATTATTACTTTTGATGGAAGTGGAGATACATTAGAATGGTGGTACAAATATAAAACATGTCTTGGAAAATCTATAGTATGGAAAATATACTTTCATTGCTATTTAAGAGGTGAAGGTAGACAATGGTTTGAACCATTGGATATTTCTTCCTTGTATGAACTAGAACAAGCTTTCTTAGACAGATGGACTCCAAAAGACAAAGAGGATGAAGAAAATAAGAAAGAGGAAGAAGAGGAGAAAGAAAATAGAGAAGAGGAGGAAGAAAATGAAGAAGAAGAGGAGGAATAAAATAAAGAGGAAGTGGAGAGAAAAAAAAAAAGATGGAGAAGGAGAAGACTTAGAAGAAGGAGATGATATAGGTACATGCACTTTAGTTCCAAGGAAGGAAGTTTCAATCCTTCAATTTCATGGGTGCATTCAAAAGAAAAAGGTTATTGTCTCTATAAACCCTAGTAGCAAGTATAACTTCATCAACATGGAATTAACCAAGAAGCTACATGAACAAGCAAAGAACATCAAGGAAAGTCAAATATTAGGTATGGGTATTCAAAATTTATAAGATTTAAAGCTCTTTATGGATAAGTATATTTTACATTCAAACTTATACTTTGGATATAGATGGGTTGTATATTGTTCTTGGTTATCCTTGGCTAGAATCTTTGGGAACAACAAATATCAATATGCAAAAGAAGTTCATGAAGCTTTGGTATAGAAGGAAAAAAATTACATTACAAGATATTACACATAAAGAAGTCCAAAGGAAAGTCAAGGAAGGGGAAATTCAAGAATCTCATGAAGATTGTAACAATGAATTAGATGAAAAGCAAGAGGATCAAGATGTTGAGAAAAATGAAGAGACAAATAATTCTACTAGGGAATCACTAAAACAAGTGAGTGGAAATGGTGAAGAATCAAAGAAGGTTCCAATGATGGAAAATGGTGCAATATATAAGCATCCACATCATTGTGAGAGGCAAGAATCATGGAGGAAACCATCATGGATACATGATAATATATGGAATCGACAAGGAAGTCACTATGGACCTACATGGAATCAAAGAAAAAATTTACCAATCAGTGGTATCATAGAAGTAATGGCTACTCAGGGAAGCAAATGAGGACTTACTATGATAAGGAATGGAATCAAAGGGGTACAAAAGAATATGGATCAAGGATGGGATCTAAGAAATGCCAAGCAAAAGGAACAAGGATCAACTATGGATGGTTAGATGATTGGTTATCACATCATATTTGTAATAACTTGCAACAACCATACTATTTAGCTTCTTCTCATTTTTCGAGGACGAAACATCTCAAGGGGGGAGGGAATGTTATGTACCTAGAGATATGATATTATAATGTATTTAGATGGATGGAGATGTCGAGATGTCGAGATGTGGCACACATCCCTTAAGTTAGTTATATTGAGTCGTGTGAATAATTTGTGTGACTAATTATATCAAGAGTTGAATAGGCCTTCATTACTACTACCCCTCCATTGTATTATTAGGAGCTATATATAAAGGAGGTGATTATCATTGTAAGATATGTGTGAAGTATGATATTGTAGTTGGGATCTCTTGGAGATATAGTGTGGAGTGGCTTCTTCCATTAAGAGTATTGTATGTTGTTACCCTACCTCAAGGGTTTACTCTATTTCATCATATATTGGTTATTAGGGCATATTAGCTCACAAACATCTCGTGTTGTGTGAGATCTACATTTTGCTATATTATTTTTATTATTATGTGTAGATCTTAACAAGTGGTATCAAAGCATGGTCTTGGCATTGTGACAACAAGGCACTTTTTTTCAATTTTGGAGGTAATTTTGTGAAACACATCTCTTAGATTTTAGCGAATTTTTGTCTCAATTTTAAAGGGCTTTTTAAGAGCATATTCAAGAAGCTATAGTCCATATTATAGAGGAATTGAAACATAATTGAGTGATTTATTACAAAATTAAGGTGTCTGCCCAATTTATTTGGAAAGTGCATATCTTCCAAATACTATTGAATTTCTTCCTACTTTTAAGTGGGTTTTGAAGTAGTAGGAGAGGGGCCTACGAAAAAAAATTCAAGTAATTGGAGCATAATTAAGGGATTTATTAATAAAAAACATAGTTCTATAATAAATCCCTTAATTATGCTCCATTTACTTTGATTTTTTTTGTTAGGATCCTCTCCTACTGCTTCACAAACCCACTAAAAATTAGGAAGGAATTTAGTAGGATTTATAAGATATGCGCTTTCCAAATAAATTGGTTAGAAACCCTAATTTTGCAATAAATCACTCAATTCTGCTCCAATTCCTCTAAAATCTGGACTATAGCTTCTTGAATATGCTCTTCAAAAACCCTTTAAATATTAGACAAAATTTGCTAGAATTTAGGAGATATGTGTTTCACAAAATGAACTCCAAAATTGAAAAAAGTGCCTTGTTCACGATGCCTAGATCGTGCTCTGATACCACTTTTTATGAAGTAACTCGCACAATAGAAGATATAATAAGAAATATGCTACAAATAATATATATTAATATGCCACTTTGAGGGGGCAATCTCTTAATCCACTTCGAGGGGGATACCTCCAATAGTCTTCATATGGACTCAATACTCAACATGATCACAATAACCGGCCTATACCTCCTATATATACCATACTTATGCCTAGGATATCACCCAAGCTGACCTAGATAATGCTACATAAGCCTTAGATTGACCTAAATAACTAAATAATAATGACTTAATTAAGAGTTAAGGTAGTAGCTACAAGCCAACTTCTCATAACACTATACACACTATAGGGGTAGGGGCATAACAAGGAAGATGATAGACCGAATACAAATGTAGGAATGCTTTCCATTCCAAATAAGAGTTGGTAGGAAGAACAATCCATATGTATGAAGATTGTCTCTCTAAAATCTGCTCATATGTTGCCAAGTTCTTGGTAGATGATGATGATGCCACAATCTAATCCGGTACATGCCCAAACACAATAGAAGGTGACAAACCAAGAAAAAATAGAAATTGATATTGAACTAACTCCAAAGACAAAGATGAAGTGACAACAATTGTGCCATGTCTGTCATCAAATATGAGAGATAAACCCTCAAATCGGTCCTCCAAATTTGAAATGCGAGACTCCACAAACAAAGATGCAATGTTGATAAATAAGATTCCCAATCAAGAAGACAATTAGATACATGTTGCAATGAATCATCAACATAATATGAATGTGTGGTCTCAATTGGAGAAGTAGGAGCTATAGAAGAAGTCTCTAGATCATCAAGACGCTCAAGTTTTGCATCATATTCAAGTTCCTCTAAGGTAGCATCGTCAAAGGGAAAATTGTCAACATTATCAAGTGGAATGAGGCAATCTAATGCAGGATCATTTAGGAATGGAGGATTATGTGAATCTCCAAAAATCTCCCAAATCTTGGTTCAAATTGTGCATGGACACTTGATTCCTGAAATATGATTATAGATCTATTTGAAGATGCTTGCACTGAAACTAGAACAAATCAATCCTATGGTATGGTCATTCTTATTACCCCAAATTGATTGCTTCCATGTCTCTGGCTTAGATATGAGTCCATAAAGATGAGGCAAAAGATTGAGCCACCTACAATGTGTTAGAACGCCTTTTGTAAAGACTCATAATTGTCCTTAGTCAAAATGATTACAAAATGATGAGTTGCATAACCCATGATTACAATAATTATACACTTTTCAAATGATAAAATTAGAAATCAATACATGAAATGTGGCTGAAATGAAGTATAATGATCAAAACAACACCCTCCATACTACAAAAAATGTCCAAGTAAGCCTCCAAGATACCCATTGAGGAAAAAATTGAAACGAAAATATATTTGGGACAAAAACAAGAAAAAATACATTGATGGTTGGATAGAGCTCCTCAATACTTGTCCAACATCACAAGAATCACAAAAAACATAGATCATAGCAAAAAGTTATGAGCTCAGGAGCCAAAAAACAAGATCCAACTTCAATCAATAGATACTATCACCAAACACAAAAATCTTGAAAAATAACCTACACCATTGTAAACTTCACAGAACTAGCTTTTTGGTAATATCTCATTTTCGAAAAATTGATACCCTAGCAAAAAGTTATGCAAGTTTGAAAAAAATGCCCTATTATGGCTATAGGGAGCAAAATTAGGCCCCTAGGGGGTTGGATCTGCACCAAATTTTTTTTTAATACTCACTTGCAACCAATGGGCTTCCTTAGCTAACAAGATCCCAAGTATCACAACTATCCAAAGTCATCATCTTGTCCTGCATGACCTGCATCCAAGACTCACTTTCTTCTAAAGAAAGAACCTCCATGTAGGATCTAGGTTCATCGTTAGTACTTACAAAGAAAATACACAACACTAATATGATGGGCTATACCTATCAACTAGATTTTATTGCCTTGTGGATCTCCTCAAGGTAGGAGTAATGGGATCTACCTATTTTTCTTCTTCTGTATGCTCATCCTGCACATCATCTAAACTCTTTGAACCCTCTTCTTCTTCTCCATCCTCTAATTCATCTAGTTGTTCTTCCACGTGTGCATCTTCCTACTTTTCTATCTTTGTCTCGAAGTGCATTGTTTTCGTCTTTTCCTTCTCCTTTGGTTGTTCTTTGCCTGAGCAAGCTTTAAACTACCTGAAAATCACATCTCTAGAGAAAACCATTTTACAAGTTAGTAGATTTCAAAGCTTATAACCTTTTGCATTCTCACTGTAATCGACAAAGATGCATTTATGTGCTTTTGGATCCAATTTAAAATGCTTCTCTTGAGGCACATGAACAAAAGCCTCACAACCAAAGACCTTAAATTTGAAATAAAACGCTTTCTACCTATCCACACTTCATAAGGAGTTTTATCAACAAGAGTTGAACAAGGAGATGTATTAACCAAATAACATGTAGTAGTTATAACTTCTGCCCAAAAGCATCTATCAAGATTAGCACCACTCACATGCTCCTAGCTCTTTCCATCAAGGTTTGGTTCATTCCTTCTACAACCCCATTTTGTTGGGGTGTATATGGAGTAGTCTTTTGTCGAACAATGCATGCATGCTTACATAACTCATCAAATTCCCTAGAACAATATTCACCCCCATTGTCAAATCTCAACACCATTGTCTTATAATCTATTTGCTTCTCAACTAAGGCTTTAAATTCCTTAAACTTAGTGAAAATCTCATATTTTGCATGCATAAAATAAATCCATGTGTATCTTAAGACATCATCAATGAAAGTAACATAATAACGAGATTTTACAAAAGAGTCAACATCCATTGGTCCAAACATATTTGAATGAATGATCTCTAATAATCTCTTAGCTTTATTAGTTCCATTAGGAAATGTTGATCTATTATGTTTACCAAACACACAATGCTCACAAAATGTTTTTTTGCCAATAGAATAATCATAAATACCATCAACCTAATGTTATTCAAAATGGTCTTAAGACCCTTATCACTTATGTGACCCAACCTATGGTGCCACAACATACATGCATTTTCAGTGCCAGTTACATTAGCAAAGTTACAAAAGGTGGAGGCATTCAGCCTAAACAAAGTCCCTATTTGAGATCCTTTAGCAATCACCAAACTCCCTCATACCAACCTGCAACCAGACTTGTCAAATGTCACATGCATTCCAGAATCATTCAACTTGGATACTAAAAGTAAATTTCTTGCAAGTCTTGGACTATGTAAAACATCATTAAGGGTTTTAACCCTTCCATCACTGAAACACAACTTTACTTTTCCCTTACTAGCAATTTTCTTCACATTGTTATCACCAAGGAGAACTTCTCCCCCATCATAAGCTAAATATGAAGTAAACCACTCCTTGTGAGGAGTCATATGGTGGGAGCAACCTGGATCAATAAGCCAAGCATCATTACTAAAAGTGCTAGCAGAAATAAACAAAGCAGCAGAATCACCATCTTCTAAGGACTTTTTTGTGGAAGTATCTGAACTCTTTGTCTTGTTTTTACACTCCTTCACATGTCCTCTCTTACCACAATTCCAACACTTTACTTTTCTCTTCCCCGAGGGTTTTAGAACATCCTTTAGACTTGTCTCTCTTTTTGTCCCCTTTAGGCCCTCCTTTTTCTTTGGACCTTCCTCGCACATGCAAGGCATCTTGGGAGCCTGCATTCATGGACTTTTTTCTCATCTCTTCTGAAAGAAGTATAGCAATGAGACTATCCATCTTCAATTCTATACCACCACCACTTATGGCAACAATTAGATTTTCCCAAGATTCGGTTAAAGAACAAAACAACAAAATACATTTATCTTCTTCTATCTTAACATCTACAAATGCAAGTTGACTTATAATCATATTAAAAGCATTTAAATGTTTTGTAATAGAATCACCATCCTTCATTTTCAAAGAATACAAATGTCTTTTGAGATACAACTTGTTTGTTAGACTTTTAGTTTAGTAAATTTCACCTAGCCTCCTCCACAACTTGAATGCAGTAGATTCTTCTGAAACATTCAGGATGAAAATATGCAAGACACAATTGAATGGTTCCTCGTGCCTTCTTGTCCATTTTCTTTCAATCTTTATTAGATGTTGATTTTGGTTTCTTTTCACTTGAAACTAACAACCATTGATCTCTCTCTTCAAGGAGATCCTCCATCTTCAACTTCCACACCTCATAATCAGTGCCATTGAATTTCTCATTATCTAGACAGGAGGTAGAAGCCATGGTTTTCAATCTTCTTCACAAATCTGCAAAACCCACAATGCACAAGCTCCCATTGCAACCAAAAAACCTTCAACACTTAAGAGAAATGTGTCCCTCTTTCAACAAGAACCATTAACTCTAATACCATATGTTGGAAATCCAAGGTAAAACTTGCAGCAATATGAACTTAAATATGTGGTTGCACATTTAAAATTATGTTTACAAGATTACCAATAATGTATTATATGATTAACAATTCAAAACATGAAAGAAAATCAGCAATACCACAAGTTTAGATCCACAAGTGACACAAGATATACGTGGAGAAACCTTTGCGGGAAAAAACTCCACACCCAAAGAGATCCAATGTTTGTATTAATATTCAAATGAGATACAACAATGCAACACTCCTCTCTAAATTTTGGTAGCACTTTGTTACTTTGACAACTTGCAAACAAACTCTACAAACCACCATCTCAATGCTCCAATATATAGAAGTTTGTGGGAGAGAATACCACAAATGGTATCCTGAAACAATAAGCAAAACCACGTGGAAAATCCCATTCCCCCTTGGTGGACAACCCATAAGCATGGTGAAAATTATCAAATGATCACATGGCCTTCACATGAGTGCCTAACCCATAGCCAATGAAATCGGAGTACTCCATAATTCTTGAATGGCTCTAAAGGATTCATGCAAGAACATACACCAACATGCAAACTTGGGTGCCCCACCATGCAAAACATGAAAGTACATGCATTGCAAAGTGGTCCCCACCCAGAAGTTGGATGCCTAAAGGGAATATGATCTTGGGATGTTTTATAACCGTCACCGTAGTGGTTCCACCTCTTTGAATGCAATTACAATTTGTCATAGGAAAATAAATAATCAATATTTTGTCCCTCATGTCCTCTAGAACACTTTCCAAATAATGTGGAGACACATAATTATCAACTTAAGATAACAATTCTAATGTCACCTATCCTAACAGTAGTTCTTTCGCTAGTGAAATGAGGAATACTTTTCAAAGAACTGACTGGTATGTCATCCTTTTGAGCACAAAAAGGGGCTACCACCATTAAAAGAAACAAAACCTTGATTTCTAAGGGTAACCATATGAAACAGTGGTTTTTTTACCAAGGTGATAAAAGTTTTAGGTTGAATCAACCTAATTAATGGAGGTGTGGATTGAGCCCTAGGAGATGGAGTTACAATACCTCTACCTCTCTTTATTTGTGATAAAGAGATTCTATCTCTTCTTCTAGATGCAAAAAATGATAGCTCAGTGTATTGAAAATTACCTCTAAAAGATGCTCTTGTTTGAATTCTGGGCATGAGTTTCTAGGTCTAACCTAGAACCAAAACTTTTGAGTTGCAGCTGAGTCACCAACTTGGTTGTAGAGTTGCTAGGTGCTTTAAATGCCTCTTCAAGGTTGAAAATGTTAACATCACTTTCTTAACAAAATGAAATAAAGTCCATCAAGTTGGTCCCACTGGGCATGCCAAAAACTATTGTCACATGAAATTGCACCCTTCTAAACATGGGGTTCAACATTCCAATGACACAATGGAATCGACCTCAAGGTGTGGGACCTTGCAGATGAGATCATATCTCTAGAGAAGGTTAGCTTCCTTGTCTAACCTAAGTGAAGATGTTTTGGTCCAACCCAACAAATGGAATTCTACCACTAACCCTACTCTGATAGCTCACAAAGGAAAAGAGAGAGAAGGAATGCATAAAAGGGAAAGGGGAGGTGATACACCTAGATCAAAAATGTTTCTTCCTGCTCAAAAGTTGCACAAAGCATCAATGAATATAACTAGAATGGCTTATATAGTTCTCCATTTAATTGGCTTCTAGGGGAAAATATGGAGGTTAGGGTTTAGCAAGATGTGGAAGGAAAGGAAGACATTTACAAGCAACACCTACTAACCAATTTAATACATATATGCATATAAAACAATAAAATTGCACTCAGATATGAAGGTAAGGGAAATATACACAACACATCTAAGAGAGAGAAGAGGCAAAATGAGTGATTTTCATTAATATAGAGGCATAAACCTGTTTAAACTTGAATCAGACATCTGAGGAGAGTTGTGCATTAATGGTGTTTATGATAAAAAAAAATGTCATTTGAGGTATCACCAAAGTTTCAAGCTTGAAACAACCATTATATTGAGTATCAAATGGTCCACGCCTTTGAAAAGCACCCTTATTGAATGTTGGGTGTTGAGCTTGTTGGAGATCACTTACCGCATCCATGAAGAAGAGGATATAGAGAATGTTGAAGTTTTAAACTGCAAAAAAGACCCCCTATCAAGTGTTAGGCTTCAGAAGTATTGCAGACCTAAAGAAGGGAAGAAAGAAGAAAACAAGGAATTAGAGAGAAGATGAAAATTTTATGGTTTCAAAAAACTTATCAACAACTAAAAGTGGTTTTGAAACCTCAGTTGAAGTCCAACAGAGTTCTCAAAACCACTCAAATTTCTAACAAAACTTATCCTTACTTTTGTGTTAGCAAATAAGCACAATTCCAGAACCTATGTCAAAACCCAATGAAGTTTTGATAACCATGTTAGAGTTTGACAAAGTTCTCAAAACCACTCAAAGTTTTGACAAAAATTTGATGCTTCAAAAAAATTGTTTTATTTTTTATGTGTTGATCTACCAGTTCGACTTCAAAACCTTTGTTAGAACCTAACAAGGATTTCAAAACTTTTCAAGGTTCTAACAAAACTTTGAGTTTGGCTTAATTATTAGGTTTTGAAACCACCTTCAGGTTTTGACAAGGTTCTCAAAACCATGAAAACTCTCGACGAAGATCAGATGAAAAAGAAACTTAAGGCTTATCATAAAGATAAGACAAAAGTTGGAAGAGAAACTCGATCGTTGAAAATCAAAGATGTGACATCAGGGATCGAGGGTCGGGAAGAAACCTTATGTCTTATCGTAAAGATAAGACAAAAGATAAAGGAAGATCTGAACGTCAAAATATGAAGAAAGACATCGGAGATCGAGGATCGGGGGAAACATTTAATGCATGAGACAAAATAAAGATAGAGGGAAAGGAGGATGGCCAATCCTTGAAGTCTGAAATTTTAAGATTTAGCCAAATTTTTAAGGATTTCATCAGAACTTTGGGGATTGAGAGAAGGATTTAAGGCTTATGAAAGAGAAGCGATAAGGGTTAAGGGTTAAGGCCAATGGTTGAAACCTGAAACACATGGGAAAGCGATGGAAAGAAAGGGAAAAGAGATAGAAAATTGAGAGTGATAGGGAAGACATGAAGGTATGCAGACAAGCAAAAGCCCAAAAGTCCAAAACTTGACACTTGGCCATTTTTTAGGGTTTTTAGGCATAGCTCATGCAAGATGGCCCCTATAATATCTCTCAAATTAGTTTTTACTAATGGACCATATAAGGGGGCATGAAATGTCAAAAGGTAACTACACTATCAAATTTGGTGTTAATCAGTTATTACCCAATTGGCCTTCTCATTTCAATTGGTTGATCATGTGGAAGCATAAAACCATACCTAAAGTTTATTTTTTTCTTCTAGTGGTCCACTTTTCATAGAAATATTTTTACTATTGACAATCTTCAAAGAAGAGGCATGCAATTAGTTAATAAATGATTCCTATGTGAAACATCAAGGGAAAGTATTAGTCGCCTTCTTATTCACTAGGATTATGCTTAGAGAACTTGGAAAAATATTCTCAGCAATTTCTTTACATTAGTTGGGTTTAACAGGACAATGTTAAAATCATCACTAAAAGTTGGATAGACCCCTTCTCTCACCCCCTAATTATGGAATTCTGGTGGTAGGCCTTCTTCCATATAATTTGGGGATTATGGAAAAATGAAATAATAGAATTTGGGTGATCCCACAAAACTGGTTTACGATTAGTTTAAGGAAAAATGCATTTTCAGAGGGAAACCCCCCTTCTAGCAAACCCCCCTTTAATGGGTTTTTTTAATTGTATTTAAAGGGGGGTTCAGTAGAAGGGGGGTTCCTTCTAGCGAAGGGGTAGTGAACCCCCCTTTTTTGCCATTCTCCCCCTTTTCTACCAAATTTCTACAAAATTTTGCCTTTCAAAGCTCGGGTTGAAGATGAAAATGGAGGATACTTCACTAACCCAACTAGATGATGGTAATCCTCGGAATGAGCTATCCATCGAATATAATTTTAATATATTTTGGTTTTATTATGTTTTTTTTTTTAGTTTAATTAAACATGGGTTTTTCACCAAAAATCAAGCTTTCTATTCTTCACATGTGGAAAAATGGTAGATTATAAAAAAAATCTGAAAAATATGTTCAGGCTAGGTATTGATGTCCTTGATCCAGTAAAAAAATTTGAATTTTGATATACAAAAAAAATTATGTTGTTTATGGTCCGCCTATGTCTAAATGTAATTGGTTTGACTTCAAACTTGATTAAGAAAAAAATATTCAATAAAACACTATGAAACCCAATGAACGGTCTAGATATCGTAGTTACAAAGCTAAATTTGAAAAAAAAATGAATTTATCCTTCATAGAAAAAATTTATATTGTTTACGGTGAGCATCACTCTTAAAAAATGGTGTTTACTGCTAAATACTAGTTTTCGAAGGAGATGGAAAAAGAAATGCAATCTGATTCAAAAAAAATTTAAAAATATATATTTAGAATCTATAGACAGAATGTCACAAATCACTAGTTTGCATCATCTTCAAATTCCTCATGGTTTAGCAGCTATAGGTGTCCGAAAGTGAATATTTAGTTAAAAAAAATCAGTTCAATGTCCAATTTGGCCAAAAATGGTAAACCAGTATTGTGGGATCACCCATTTTTAGATACAAAAAGAAACCTTGTGAGGTTTTGGTTGAGTCTGTCATTCAAAGCATCATGGAAAACGTTAGAGGAGTGGACTATAAAAGCCTACAAAAATCCATTCTAATATGGAATTAAAGATTTCCCAAAAATGGGGAATCTTTGATAATCTTACTAAGGTGGATTCTCAAAATTCTTTATCTCATAAATCTACCATTTGGACCCCCCTTGATCCTAGTTGGCTAAAATTCAATTTTTATGACTTAGCTAAGGGAATCGAGGGTAGGCAGGTGGGTTGGAATCCTAAGAGATTATAGGGGGACTATGATCTTTGCCTACGTTGTCAACCTAGGAAATAAAACCTCTAACTTTGTTGAGGTGGCAGTTGTTTTCCATGGAATTTAAATTGCTAAAGACAAAGGATTAACCAATGTGTTAACTGAGAGTGATTCCAACAATATAATCAATATGTTGTAAGGAAAATCCAATCCTAGTTGGTCTCTCCAAGACTTAATAAAGAAAACACGCCTAAACATGATTAGCTTTAGGAATCGCAAGGTCAAGCACATGTTTAGAGAAGGCAATATGATGGCAGATATGTTGGCTAATCTTGCCTCTCATGTCTAAACACTTATGATTTGTATTGATGTTAATACTCTCTCAAAACATGTGAAATTAAATATTATTAATCAAATGAAATATATCATAGCCCCAAGTGTCAAAGGCATGAATGGATTGCTCTCTTGAGTTGACAGATCACACTATCAAAATGGCCTTTAATTATTTTCGTGTAAGGAAAGTGCATGTTCATCCTTTCTTAACTCTTCATGGAAAGTTAAATTGGTATCATTATCTCACCCTTCCTACCTTTGATAATAATTCTAGGATTTTGGGTCTTTTTGTGATTTATCGCCTCTCTATTGTTGTTGTGCCTACAATGTGGGTTGATATTCTGCAAGTTAAATTGGGTGATTTTCATGCCCTAAAAAATTATCAAGAGATGTGGAGCATCCTAGAAAAGGGAAACCTAGCTTTGTATATCAAAGACATGAATGACTATGATTTGGTTCTCTCAGCCAAATTTTCCAACTCATGGAAGTTGGGTACTGTTCATGTTCGTGGAATTTCCTTCAATATCATGGTTGAGCTCATTTCTACAAGTCTCCCTTTCAAAAATTTGAAGCTACTAGGAAGTAGTGACCAGGTTTTTGAAAGGGGGGAGAAAGTGAAAAGACTCCAAAATGGTTTTAATAGAGAGTACATTATGAGAATCTAGAAGAATATTGTTGAATTCCTAATGAGGCACATCACTTTGGAGGGTTGCTATAAGTAGTTTCATACTTATCTATTCCCTATGTTATACCATTTTTGCTATAAATTTAAAATCAATTTTATATTATTCCTCTCTAGAGAGTTTGTGAAAAAAGTATTAATTATTGGTAAGTCTTTATATCTTCACCAAAGCTTAATCTATCACCTTTACCGGTGTAATCATTCCCTAACCCTTGCTCACCTTGTATGCCCACATGTTTACAATCCATTGCTTATCCAGTTGGAAGAGGGCCCCGCCACCAAAAAGAGTAAATCAATTATCCCCTCCCCTCTTGAGATAATGGCTTCTCTAAAAAGATTGTGGGCCCTCCATTTACCCCTTCTTCTAAGGGAATAAATGTGGTGAATGAACCCTCCCCTTCCTCTTCAAAGGGTAAATTTTTTTTCTTTAGGAACCCCCTAAAGATTTATATTCCCTTGTTTTATATGATGATTTGAACACCCCAAGGTATCCTAGATTGGAAGAATCTTTGCATTCTCCCCATTCTAGGTTTCGTTCTTTTGCTTCACCCCCTTTACAGGAAGTTCCTTCTAATGATCCTTCTCAAGACTTGTCGGATACCTAGAATTTGACTCAATGTAACCTTTGTACCCAGATTAAAGACAATATTAATGATCTTTATAAGGCCTATAATCTTCAGAATGACATTCTGAAGTGGCAACTCACTCAAATTCATAATGCTAAAAAGAAAATTCACAATCTTGCATCTATTATTCTATCTAAAACTTTGGAATTACTTGAGTAGGTTGGAAATGAATATGTTTGGGATGCCATGAAAAATATAGCTGCCAATTTTGACAATTGGGAACATGTGGAGAAAGAGCTCAAGAACATCAAGCATGTGACTAGCTATGTAGAAGACTAGAGAAATCTCATGTCTGAGGTTGCTAAGCTCCAAGACAACCAAGAAATTATCTTCAAAAATATGCAATAAATTACTACCTACTATAAAGAGTCTATGAAGAACATCGCCACTACCCTCCAATTCTTTCAAGAGGAACTAGAGAAAAGGGAATCTAAACGAAAGTTGGAAGAAATGGCTCATCAACCTCTCCTCCATATCACTCTCTCCAACACTAAGAAAAAATTTGAATTTATTGCTCAAAGCTTGTCTAAATCCCCTTCCATCTCTATAGAAGATATGAGTAAAGATTCTAGTGAGTTATCATTTGAAGATAAATTGGACTTCCTAAACAAATAATGGCTAGATATTAAAGGCCTGAAGCTATTGAGGGACCCATAGTTGTTTTAGCTAGTTGGAGGTTGGTCTTGGTTTTTGTTGATTACTTTTTAGTTTTCTCTAGTCTCACTTCTAGTGATACTTGTCTTTGTTTCCTTCATGATTATTTTGTAATGGGATCAGGCCCTTCCTGAGTTTATCTAATCAAAACAAGTTTTGAGAGGGAACTTGAGTTGGAAAATTAGTTCTCCTTATTTTCTTGATTGGATCAAATTGTGATGAAAAACTAAACTTGATTGGAGGATGAGTATGTTGTCTCTTTCTTGCATCTAATCCAAAGCAAAAGTCTTGAGATTGGAGGTGGCTCAATTTTCTAAGGCAAGCAAATGGAAAGGTTTTCCACCCAAGGATCGTGGTTCCAAATCATAAAAAGGTTTGTTGAGTGAGATTTTAGGAGCTCAAAAGTGGTTATTGCACTAGGTTTAAGACATAGGATCCTATCAAATAATTTGATTTGGGTTGTGAAAGGAGTACAACACCTAGGATAATGAGATCAAAGATAACAATAATAAATTACAAGGTCAAACACATACAATGGGGTCAAGAAACATGGAAAAATTAAATAATACTAGGGATGGAAAAAAAGAGTCAATAAAGGGTCAAAATACATATGTGGCAAGCTAACTAAAAGAGAAAAAAATATTTCAAGAAAATCATAAAGTATGCAATTTCTAATATTACATTCTCCTCCCTCTTTAAGAGATGCATGACTCAACAAAGAATAATTCTACTAAATATAAAATGGTAAATTATGTAATATAAATCGTACAATTTACCATAAAAAAGATACTAGTATTTAACTTGGTTTTGGTCTTCATACTTGCACATATACTTGTCCTTGCAAAAGCATCATAGAAAGAGTGGTTACTTATACTCAAACAATAGTAAATGTATAGCATATATGAAGGAAATATTCAACAAAAACAAACATAAGGAAACACAAGACATAAAAAATTAGAAAACATACAAATGAAAAAGATACAAAAAATTCACTATGAAATGCAAAGTGAAACATACATCTAATTTATCTATTATATCATAAAATTCTAGTGGAATAGCTAAGACAGCCCACAAAAACTTTAGCCTTTTTTTCAAAAGAGTGATCTATGAAGATAGACTACATATAAGGAACCAATTAAAGGAAGCACAATAGTAACCCACACTAGAAAGAGGAGAAAGACCTTGGCTAAAGGTAAAGGGTAAGTAAATTCATTGGAAAATAGAAATGGGCTAACAATGAAAAGGGTTGTAAGGTAGCCACTAAAAAAAGAGGTCAAACCAAGCTTATAAAAAGGTATTAATGATGATATAAGAAATTGGAACTAATGAATTTGGTGTTTCCACCCTAGTTATAGTTTTTCATCTAGCTATAAATTGAAAATAATGGCTTTGAGGCTGCCACCCAACACACTAGTTTTTTGGTGATTGTCACCCAATTCAAAATTTAAAATAATGGCTTTGAGGTAACCACCTGTATAGGAGTGAATTTGCACCCTCCTTGCAAGTTCCCCTTTTACATCCTTCACCTTAGAAAAAACAAACATGACCATGCAATTCCACATTACCTATCCACACCCTATCCACTTGGCGCTTATTTTTAGTGTCAGTGGGGGAATTTCTATCGGGGATGCGTGTGCGGTGTGCATACATTTGCACGGTGTGCTACCATCCTGACAAGATTCCTGCCTCTAGAATCTACAAAAGCATTATGTTCTCCATTAGTGATGAAACGTAACGCCCCTGCGCCCTTCAACTGACCTTTGAATGGCTCTTTCCCTCTCAAACTCATCTTCAAATGCATATTCTTCATTTCTCATTCATTCCTCTACACACTTTGAACTTTCTTGAAGGAAATTCTCACATTCTCTCATATGTTTTAGCTACTTGCTGCACTATTGGCTTCATTATTCCAACATCACAACATTCTTCACATCTACCACAAAAACTGCAACTTGGTGTCTTGTGAGACCTCCTTCGACATTGTTGCAGCCACGTCAAAATTTTCCATAGTTGTAGACTTGCATTCCTTTCTCATTGGCCTTGAGCGCCTCTAGTTGAGGGTGATATTGTTCACTTTCTTTGACATTGTTTTTGGATTTGAGTAGCATAGTGTCTCTTGTAGTATTCGATATTCTTTTCCTTTCCAACATACTTTCTTTGTCACATTTCTATTTCTTTATCTATCTGGATGTCTGTGGAGATGGAAACACCAAAACAGGGGCTTGATTGCACAAGCCCCAAAACAGCCCCAACATTTTTCCCTACTTTGTTGTGTGTAGGTACTCATTCATGTGGAGCTTGCAAGAGAACTGGACCTTCCGCGAGTTGAATTCTTATCTTTCTTGTCCTTATCATCTTTCTCGTTATTTCAATCATTCTATTATTTATTGATTTAGTCATCACTAGTAAACCTTTAGCTAAGCTATTTAGTAGGTTTTTTGATATTATGTCTATATCTTTTCACTGTCTGTTCGTACTGACACTAGCACACCTATGAGACACCAGTGCACCACGTTGTCGTCACTGTCCTGCGTTGTTGTCCTTTGGCAGAGAGTTATCTGAGGTACAGTCCAAGTTCCAAAAACTCGCTCACTTAGTCCAAACCTAACTTCCAGGTTAATAGAGCGACAAAAGTACTAAGAGTGATCTTCATTCTCTATTCTCGATATCAAACAATTCCCTAGACACTTGCCCGGTTGAGGTAGATTAGGGCAGCCTTCAACTTTTGGCTCTTCGTGACCTAGAGTCGTTGAGTGGTCAATCCCCCTCCTCTACACCACCCCACATATTTTCTATTGCATAGTTTTCACCTTATTTACACATTGCCACCAAACTAGAAATAATGGCTTTGAGGTTTCCAATTGATATACTAACTATTTGATAATTTTTACCCTTGCCATAGGTTTTCACCTAACTAGAAATGATAGCATTGAGGTTGTTGCCTAATATGCTATTTTTTTGGTGGTTGCCACCCTAGATATAGGTTTCCACCTAACTTAATAGCTATTTGGATGTTGTCACCCAGTTAGAGGATATAAATTAATGATGTCGAGATTGGTTATAAGGTGACCACCCAACTGGATAAAATGATAAGCTAGGCTCAAATCAATAAGGAGGACTAGTCATTATTGAGGTTAAAGGTCTAGGGTAAAGGATTAAAAAATAATGGAGTGAAAGTGAGTGATGGAAAATGTATTCCCCCTTAAAATGAATGACAAAATAATATTTTAAGCAAAGAGGTCCAATCATTTTAAGGATAATAGTTAAGTGGAAAAGGATAAAAAGGAAAGTTTCCAAGGATTTTGATGAGAAAAGAGGGAAAAGGTGATGAATAAGGGTAACATATATTTCATGCCCCTACGAGATGACAAGATAAGGGTTCCCCCAAGTG